>OY747716.1:17682317-17902317 GCA_963556495.2 Valencia hispanica
AACAGAGCTCCTCCCTCCGGGGTTTCGTAGCGAGCGCCTCTGGAAAAAAAGCAGGGAATAAAGTTAGCACGACTGAAGCTAATTTAAGTTGGAGCTTGCCGAGAGAACCAGAACCTGACATCTTTAGACACGGGCCGGTCACTGTTAGCAAGAAATAGCAAGATTTGATGAACTTGTGGTTTGAAAACTTCAAATATGTTCTCAGTCATTCCACTCCTCTGGTTTAAAGAGCTTTAAATGAGAAGCCAGAGAAAGTGAAGGAGTGACCGGCATTATCTCCAGCTGCATAGAGACTAAAGTCATGTCCCTCCTCAACCCGTTGCTGCTCAACGAACTAGGCTGTTTGAATAAATTGTGATCTCAAAGATCATAGACACTCATAGGGTACAAAGAAAAGGAGCAGCATGCATCACGCTCATCAAAGCAACACTGTTTTAAAGTCACATGGAAGTACATGCAGCTGTCACATATGGAGATAAAGATAGTAAACTATATAGGTCATGTGTTTTAAGTGTAACATTTAGCACTATTTTCACTGCAGTAGCAATTATTACTGCTTTACTGTAAGAAAAAAAGCGGACGAGCCGCATGAAGCTTCGGGTTGGCTGTCCATAAAAAGGGATTTCCATGACAACGGGCAGAGAGCATTTTGTTGTGTAAAAATGTTGTAGATTTGTTGTGTAAAAATGTTGTAGATTTGTTGTGAAATGTCCTTTTTTGTCCATTTACTGGCATGTCAATCTATATGTATTTAAGATTAGTGGAAAAAAAAAAAAAGAGTGGGCGAGGATTGAACCTGCGACCTTCCCTTCCAGACTTTTAGTTGTGAAAGGTGAATATTTTTGGTGTACGTTTAAAGCATGTGTTGAATATTTGAGTCCATTCCCAGGCATGTGAGTATTGACGTGTCTAAGTGAAAAAAGGGGAAAAAAATGACCGGACGTTGAGCGAGTATCGAAGCAGCTACTTACCTTCTTAGAAGTTTTTTTTTTTTTAAACAACGTTAATGCTGGTTTCGTTACTCGGCAAGCTAAACGTCCGGTACCGAACCTACGAGGGAAAAAGATCTATTTGACATGTCCGAACGTCATCGGGACGCTTCCTCCTCTTTTTCCTGCTTCTTCTCACATTGGACATTCTTGCTCACCTATTTATTCTCTGTTGCTGCTTTTAGCCTCCTCGCTTTTACTTTTTACATCTTTTCAGGACTTTACGCTCAACCTTCACATATTCCACACTCTTCACACAGCCGCTTGTGCTCTTTCTTTTAGCCCCCCCTTCTCCAAAGTGATGCTATCAAAACAACTTGTCCTCTCAGATCATAGCAAAGTTACATCGAGCCTGGCTCAGCCATCGACTTTACATGGAAAACACGTCATTATGTTCAAAACCGTCGAAATGTGAAGCTTTTCCACTACAAACCAATACCTTTCTCGCCCATTTAAGCTACTCAACACCGCCAACGCTAACCAGTTAGCCAGCAACTCACCACATTGCGTCGGGACTGGGTCGGGCTGGAAGCTCAACCGGGCTGCGGGTCTTCATCTCCTTCTTAAGCGGCAGCTGCAGCCCTGCCCGCGGTGTCGAGAGAGGCGGCTCCAACACAGCTTTGCTTGCCGGCGGTGTCCCCACGGGAGATGGGAAGGTTCGAGACTGGACACCTCGGGTCCACAGCCGTCCAGCAGCAGCCGCCATTGTTGCTGTTGTTTGTTGTTCATCTTCTTCCGTCTACTCGCTGCCGGCAGACCAGCTCTTTGGAGCATTACCGCCACCAGCTGGACTGGAGGTGTGAGGTCGAGGATTAGTCAGCAAGTAATGCAAAAAGAAGAATGAAAAAGCAAACTAGATCATTTTGGCCTCAATGGTTTCTATTAAGGATGGAATTAGGCGAGGACTGATCTGCTGTATGCCTAAGAGGTTTGGTTATGACAACATTTGTGTGGTCTGTACAAGTGACTGACATTGGATAGGAAATTTGCCCACAAGTTCCTCCCACAGGGTCACAAACTACCACAACTTGAAAATCCTTGGCTGAGCAACATCTATGTGATTCACTGTGCTGACAGATCCCATACCATGCTAAGTAAAGTCTAAACACACATGCATTTCTACAGTTGTCAAGACAAACATCCTCATTTTCTCACCATGTTATATATAATATAGGGAACATGTTTACTTTTTGTTATTGATATTCAGTACGTTTAGGTTTTTTTGCAAATCTGTGTAGCACAAGAACAATATGTAACACTGTTGAATCAAAGTTTATTGTATTTAAAGAGTCAGATAAATTACTACTTTCAGGTGTTGACCCCAGTTCCTTGTTCAAGCTCAGATGCTTGGAGGATACTGCTAGCATTTTGTGGAACAAGTGAAATGCCTCATCGTTGCAAGGTGTGACCCAAGACCGGGCTGCCCATTAGCGGCCATCAGCATTCGTTTTAGGATGATAGTCATTGCCCAGTACGTTGGCTAGACAGGATGAATTGGTGCCAGCAGTGAGATGTAACACTTTGCCCCACACCCAATGTCTTCACTTTGTTTTTGCAATTTCAAAACAATGCAGAGAGGAAAGCCACACCCATTGGGCTCCAAAGATCCGGGTGAGAACTGACATATCTGGCATGGTGTCTACCAAGGTAGCATGTTCTGCAATGATATTATTCATAGTTCGTTCTGGTCTGGGGAAAAGAAGGCTCCTTCTCTCAGCGAGGTGAAGAAGTGAAATCATGACCTGTAGGCCACTTAAGATCAAATCAAATCTAGCTTGTTGTATTAAAAAAGAAACGAGAAACAACTGTCTGAAGTTACTTTTTATTTTTTAGCTAAGAAATACATAAATGGAATACAGAGTTCTGTAAAAGCAGCAGAGTGAGAACTCCTCAGCCGGTGTCAGCAGAGACGGGTAGTGATGGGTTTCTGCTCCCTCTATGACGTCCAGATTCTTCAGCCGCTGCTTCACGTGTTTGCAGAGTTCTGTCAGGAACAGACAATAAAGTCAACGTATAAACGGAGGGTAGGCGGCAATCTTTCAGAAGACGCTACACAAAATCAGTCTCACATCAGATGCTCGGACGACGCTGACGGTAGACCAGCCGGTCTGTTAGGATCCTCTTGGAATCGCCTTTGGAGGGAAAGCTCTGAAAGGAAAACAAGAGAGAGAAAAAAACGTCAGGGTCAAAGGGTGATGGCCGAACATCCTCGCTGTCTTTCATCCGTACCTGCTGTAGGAGATGTGGTGGCTTCAGCAGGGGGTGGCGACGCTCCGGCCGCTACGCAACAGAGCTCCTCCCTCCGGGGTTTCGTCCCGAGCGCCTCTGAAAAAGAAGCAGGGAATAAAGTTAGCACGACTGAAGCTAATTTAAGGTGGACTTACAGAGAGAACCAGAACCTGACATCTTTAGACACGGGCCGGTCACTGTTAGCAAGAAATAGCAAGATTTGATGAACTTGTGGTTTGAAAACTTCAAATATGTTCTCAGTCATTCCACTCCTCTGGTTTAAAGAGCTTTAAATGAGAAGCCAGAGAAAGTGAAGGAGTGACCGGCATTATCTCCAGCTGCATAAGAGACTAAAGTCATGTCCCTCCTCAACCCGTTGCTGCTCAACGAACTAGGCTGTTTGAATAAATTGTGATCTCAAAGATCATAGACACTCATAGGGTACAAAGAAAAGGAGCAGCATGCATCACGCTCATCAAAGCAACACTGTTTTAAAGTCACATGGAAGTACATGCAGCTGTCACATATGGAGATGAAGATAGTAAACTATATAGGTCATGTGTTTTAAGTGTAACATTTAGCACTATTTTCACTGCAGTAGCAATTATTACTGCTTTACTGTAAGAAAAAAAAGCTGACGAGCCGCATGAAGCTTCGGGTTGGCTGTCCATAAAAAGGGATTTCCATGACAACGGGCAGAGAGCATTTTGTTGTGTAAAAATGTTGTAGATTTGTTGTGTAAAAATGTTGTAGGTTACTTTGTTGTGAAATGTCCTTTTTTGTCCATTTACTGGCATGTCAATGTATATGTATTTTAAGATTAGTGGAAAAAATAAAAAGAGTGGGCGAGGATTTGAACCTGCGACCTTCCCTTCCAGACTTTTAGTTGTGAAAGGTGAATATTTTTGGTGTACGTTTAAAGCATGTGTTGAATATTTGAGTCCATTCCCAGGCATGTGAGTATTGACGTGTCTAAGTGAAAAAAGGGGAAAAAAATGACCGGACGTTGAGCGAGTATCGAAGCAGCTACTTACCTTCTTAGAAGTTTTTTTTTTTAAACAACGTTAATGCTGGTTTCGTTACTCGGCAAGCTAAACGTCCGGTACCGAACCTACGAGGGAAAAAGATCTATTTGACATGTCCGAACGTCATCGGGACGCTTCCTCCTCTTTTTCCTGCTTCTTCTCACATTGGACATTCTTGCTCACCTATTTATTCTCTGTTGCTGCTTTTAGCCTCCTCGCTTTTACTTTTTACATCTTTTCAGGACTTTACGCTCAACCTTCACATATTCCACACTCTTCACACAGCCGCTTGTGCTCTTTCTTTTAGCCCCCTTCTCCAAAGTGATGCTATCAAAACAACTTGTCCTCTCAGATCATAGCAAAGTTACATCGAGCCTGGCTCAGCCATCGACTTTACATGGAAAACACGTCATTATGTTCAAAACCGTCGAAATGTGAAGCTTTCCACTACAAACCAATACCTTTCTCGCCCATTTAAGCTACTCAACACCGCCAACGCTAACCAGTTAGCCAGCAACTCACCACATTGCGTCGGGACTGGGTCGGGCTGGAAGCTCAACCGGGCTGCGGGTCTTCATCTCCTTCTTAAGCGGCAGCTGCAGCCCTGCCCGCGGTGTCAGAGAGGCGGCTCCAACACAGCTTTGCTTGCCGGCGGTGTCCCCACGGGAGATGGGAAGGTTCGACTGGACACCTCGGGTCCACAGCCGTCCAGCAGCAGCCGCCATTGTTGCTGTTGTTGTTGTTCATCTTCTTCCGTCTACTCGCTGCCGGCAGACCAGCTCTTTGGAGCATTACCGCCACCAGCTGGACTTGGAGGTGTGAGGTCGAGGATTAGTCAGCAAGTAATGCAAAAAGAAGAATGAAAAAGCAAACTAGATCATTTTGGCCTCAATGGTTTCTATTAAGGATGGAATTAGGCGAGGACTGATCTGCTGTATGCCTAAGAGGTTTGGTTATGACAACATTTGTGTGGTCTGTACAAGTGACTGACATTGGATAGGAAATTTGCCCACAAGTTCCTCCCACAGGGTCACAAACTACCACAACTTGAAAATCCTTGGCCTGAGCAACATCTATGTGATTCACTGTGCTGACAGATCCCATACCATGCTAAGTAAAGTCTAAACACACATGCATTTCTACAGTTGTCAAGACAAACATCCTCATTTTCTCACCATGTTATATATAATATAGGGAACATGTTTACTTTTTGTTATTGATATTCAGTACGTTTAGGTTTTTTTGCAAATCTGTGTAGCACAAGAACAATATGTAACACTGTTGAATCAAAGTTTATTGTCTTTAAAACTCAGATAAATTACTACTTTCAGGTGTTGACCCCAGTTCCTTGTTCAAGCTTCAGATGCTTGGAGGATACTGCTAGCATTTTGTGGAACAAGTGAAATGCCTCATCGTTGCAAGGTGTGACCCAAGACCGGGCTGCCCATTAGCGGCCATCAGCATTCGTTTTAGGATGATAGTCATTGCCCAGTACGTTGGCTAGAACAGGATGAATTGGTGCCAGCAGTGAGATGTAACACTTTGCCCCACACCCAATGTCTTCACTTTGTTTTTGCAATTTCAAACAATGCAGAGAGGAAAGCCACACCCATTGGGCTCCAAAGTACGGGTGAGAACTGACATATCTGGCATGGTGTCTACCAAGGTAGCATGTTCTGCAATGATATTATTCATAGTTCGTTCTGGTCTGGGGAAAAGAAGGCTCCTTCTTCTCAGCGAGGTGAAGAAGTAAAATCATGACCTGTAGGCCACTTAAGATCAAATCAAATCTAGCTTGTTGTATTAAAAAAGAAACGAGAAACAACTGTCTGAAGTTACTTTTTATTTTTTAGCTAAGAAATACATAAATGGAATAAACAGAGTTCTGTAAAAGCAGCAGAGTTGAGAACTCCTCAGCCGGTGTCAGCAGAGACGGGTAGTGATGGGTCTCTGCTCCCTTCTAAGACGTCCAGATTCTTCAGCCGCTGCTTCACGTGTTTGCAGAGTTCTGTCAGGAACAGACAAGGTAAAGTCAGCGTCTAACGGAGGGTAGGCGGCCATCTTTCAGAAGACGCTACACAAAATCAGTCTCACATCAGATGCTCGGACGACGCTGACGGTAGACCAGCCGTGTCTGTTAGGATCCTCTTGGAATCGCCTTTGGAGGGAAAGAGCTCTGAAAGGAAAACAAGAGAGAGAAAAAAAAAATGTCAGGGTCAAAGGGTGATAGGCCGAACATCCTCGCTGTCTTTCATCCGTACCTGCTGTAGGAGATGTGGTGGCTTCAGCAGGGGGTGGCGACGCTCCGGCCGCTACGCAACAGAGCTCCTCCCTCCGGGGTTTCGTAGCGAGCGCCTCTGGAAAAAAAGCAGGGAATAAAGTTAGCACGACTGAAGCTAATTTAAGGTGGACTTACAGAGAGAACCAGAACCTGACATCTTTAGACACGGGCCGGTCACTGTTAGCAAGAAATAGCAAGATTTGATGAACTTGTGGTTTGAAAACTTCAAATATGTTCTCAGTCATTCCACTCCTCTGGTTTAAAGAGCTTTAAATGAGAAGCCAGAGAAAAGTGAAGGAGTGACCGGCATTATCTCCAGCTGCATAGAGACTAAAGTCAATGGTCCCTCCTCAACCCGTTGCTGCTCAACGAACTAGGCTGTTTGAATAAATTGTGATCTCAAAGATCATAGACACTCATAGGGTACAAAGAAAAGGAGCAGCATGCATCACGCTCATCAAAGCAACACTGTTTTAAAGTCACATGGAAGTACATGCAGCTGTCACATATGGAGATGAAGATAGTAAACTATATAGGTCATGTGTTTTAAGTGTAACATTTAGCACTATTTTCACTGCAGTAGCAATTATTACTGCTTTACTGTAAGAAAAAAAGCTGACGAGCCGCATGAAGCTTCGGGTTGGCTGTCCATAAAAAGGGATTTCCATGACAACGGGCAGAGAGCATTTTGTTGTGTAAAAATGTTGTAGATTTGTTGTGTAAAAATGTTGTAGATTTGTTGTGAAATGTCCTTTTTTGTCCATTTACTGGCATGTCAATCTATATGTATTTAAGATTAGTGGAAAAAATAAAAAGAGTGGGCGAGGATTGAACCTGCGACCTTCCCTTCCAGACTTTTAGTTGTGAAAGGTGAATATTTTTGGTGTCAGCGTTTAAAGCATGTGTTGAATATTTGAGTCCATTCCCAGGCATGTGAGTATTGATGTGTCTAAGCTGAAAAAAGGGGGAAAAAATGACCGGACGTTGAGGGAGTATCGAAGCAGCTACTTACCTTCTTAGAAGTTTTTTTTTTTTAAACAACGTTAATGCTGGTTTCGTTACTCGGCAAGCTAAACGTCCGGTACCGAACCTACGAGGGAAAAAGATCTATTTGACATGACCGAACGTCATCGGGACGCTTCCTCCTCTTTTTCCTGCTTCTTCTCACATTGGACATTCTTGCTCACCTATTTATTCTCTGTCTGCTGCTTTTAGCCTCCTCGCTTTTACTTTTTACATCTTTTCAGGACTTTACGCTGCCAACCTTCACATATTCCACACTCTTCACACAGCCGCTTGTGCTCTTTCTTTTAGCCCCCCCTTCTCCAAAGTGATGCTATCAAAACAACTTGTCCTCTCAGATCATAGCAAAGTTACATCGAGCCTGGCTCAGCCATCGACTTTACATGGAAAACACGTCATTATGTTCAAAACCGTCGAAATGTGGGAAGCTTTCCCACTACAAACCAATACCTTTCTCGCCCATTTAAGCTACTCAACACCGCCAACGCTAACCAGTTAGCCAGCAACTCACCACATTGCGTCGGGACTGGGTCGGGCTGGAAGCTCAACCGGGCTGCGGGTCTTCATCTCCTTCTTAAGCGGCAGCTGCAGCCCTGCCCCGCGGTGTCAGAGAGGCGGCTCCAACACAGCTCTCTTTGCTTGCCGGCGGTGTCCCCACGGGAGATGGGAAGGTTCGACTGGAACACCTCGGGTCCACAGCCGTCCAGCAGCAGCCGCCATTGTTGCTGTTGTTGTTGTTCATCTTCTTCTTCCGTCTACTCGCTGCCGGCAGACCAGCTCTTTGGAGCATTACCGCCACCAGCTGGACTGGAGGTGTGAGGTCGAGGGATTAGTCAGCAAGTAATGCAAAAAGAAGAATGAAAAAAGCAAACTAGATCATTTTGGCCTCAATGGTTTCTATTAAGGATGGAATTAAGGCGAGGACTGATCTGCTGTATGCCTAAGAGGTTTGGTTATGACAACATTTGTGTGGTCTGTACAAGTGACTGACATTGGATAGGAAATTTGCCCACAAGTTCCTCCCACAGGGTCACAAACTACCACAATCTTGAAAATCCTTGGCTGAGCAACATCTATGTGATTCACTGTGCTGACAGATCCCTATACCATGCTAAGTAAAGTCTCAAACACACATGCATTTCTACAGTTGTCAAGACAAACATCCTCATTTTCTCACCATGTTATATATACATATAGGGAACATGTTTACTTTTTGTTATTGATATTCAGTACGTTTAGGTTTTTTTGCAAATCTGTGTAGCACAAGAACAATATGTAACACTGTTGAATCAAAGTTTATTGTCTTTAAAACTCAGATAAATTACTACTTTCAGGTGTTGACCCCAGTTCCTTGTTCAAGCTTCAGATGCTTGGAGGATACTGCTAGCATTTTGTGGAACAAGTGAAATGCCTCATCGTTGCAAGGTGTGACCCAAGACCGGGCTGCCCATTAGCGGCACATCAGCATTCGTTTTAGGATGATAGTCATTGCCCAGTACCGTTGGCTAGACAGGATGAATTGGTGCCAGCAGTGAGATGTAACACTTTGCCCCACACCCAATGTCTTCACTTTGTTTTTGCAATTTCAAACAATGCAGAGAGGAAAGCCACACCCATTGGGCTCCAAAGTACGGGTGAGAACTGACATATCTGGCATGGTGTCTACCAAGGTAGCATGTTCTGCAATGATATTATTCATAGTTCGTTCTGGTCTGGGGGAAAAGAAGGCTCCTTCTCTCAGCGAGGTGAAGAAGTAAAATCATGACCTGTAGGCCACTTAAGATCAAATCAAATCTAGCTTGTTGTATTAAAAAAGAAACGAGAAACAACTGTCCTGAAGTTACTTTTTATTTTTTAGCTAAGAAATACATAAATGGAATACAGAGTTCTGTAAAAGCAGCAGAGTGAGAACTCCTCAGCCGGTGTCAGCAGAGACGGGTAGTGATGGGTTTCTGCTCCCTCTATGACGTCCAGATTCTTCAGCCGCTGCTTCACGTGTTTGCAGAGTTCTGTCAGGAACAGACAATAAAGTCAGCGTCTAAGACGGAGGGTAGGCGGCCATCTTTCAGAAGACGCTACACAAAATCAGTCTCACATCAGATGCTCGGACGACGCTGACGGGTAGCAGTCCCTGAGCCGGTCTGTTAGGATCCTCTTGGAATCGCCTTTGGAGGGAAAGCTCTGAAAGGAAAACAAGAGAGAGAAAAAAACGTCAGGGTCAAAGGGTGATGGCCGAACATCCTCGCTGTCTTTCATCCGTACCTGCTGTAGGAGATGTGGTGGCTTCAGCAGGGGGTGGCGACGCTCCGGCCGCTACGCAACAGAGCTCCTCCTCCCTCCGGGGTTTCGTAGCGAGCGCCTCTGGAAAAAGAAGCAGGGAATAAAGTTAGCACGACTGAAGCTAATTTAAGGTGGACTTACAGAGAGAACCAGAACCTGACATCTTTAAGACACGGGCCGGTACACTGTTAGCAAGAAATAGCAAGATTTGATGAACTTGTGGTTTGAAAACTTCAAATATGTTCTCAGTCATTCCACTCCTCTGGTTTAAAGAAGCTTTAAATGAGAAGCCAGAGAAAGTGAAGGAGTGACCGGCATTATCTCCAGCTGCATAGAGACTAAAGTCATGTCCCTCCTCAACCCGTTGCTGCTCAACCGAACTAGGCTGTTTGAATAAATTGTGATCTCAAAGATCATAGACACTCATAGGGTACAAAGAGGAAAAGGAGCAGCATGCATCACGCTCATCAAAGCAACACTGTTTTAAAGTCACATGGAAGTACATGCAGCTGTCACATATGGAGATGAAGATAGTAAACTATATAGGTCATGTGTTTTAAGTGTAACATTTAGCACTATTTTCACTGCAGTAGCAATTATTACTGCTTTACTGTAAGAAAAAAAGCTGACGAGCCGCATGAAGCTCTTTCGGGTTGGCTGTCCATAAAAAGGGATTTCCATGACAACGGGCAGAGAGCATTTTGTTGTGTAAAAATGTTGTAGATTTGTTGTGTAAAAATGTTGTAGATTTGTTGTGAAATGTCCTTTTTTGTCCATTTACTGGCATGTCAATGTATATGTATTTAAGATTAGTGGAAAAAATAAAAAGAGTGGGCGAGGATTGAACCTGCGACCTTCCCTTCCAGACTTTTAGTTGTGAAAGGTGAATATTTTTGGTGTACGTTTAAAGGCATGTGTTGAATATTTGAGTCCATTCCCAGGCATGTGAGTATTGACGTGTCTAAGTGAAAAAAGGGGAAAAAAATGACCGGACGTTGAGCGAGTATCGAAGCAAGCTACTTACCTTCTTAGAAGTTTTTTTTTTTTAAACAACGTTAATGCTGGTTTCGTTACTCGGCAAGCTAAACGTCCGGTACCGAACCTGCTACGAGGGAAAAAGATCTATTTGACATGTCCGAACGTCATCGGGACGCTTCCTCCTCTTTTTTTCCTGCTTCTTCTCACATTGGACATTCTTGCTCACCTATTTATTCTCTGTTGCTGCTTTTAGCCTCCTCGCTTTTACTTTTTACATCTTTTCAGGACTTTACGCTCAACCTTCACATATTCCACACTCTTCACACAGCCGCTTGTGCTCTTTCTTTTAGCCCCCCCTTCTCCAAAGTGATGCTATCAAAACAACTTGTCCTCTCAGATCATAGCAAAGTTACATCGAGCCTGGCTCAGCCATCGACTTTACATGGAAAACACGTCATTATGTTCAAAACCGTCGAAATGTGAAGCTTTCCACTACAAACCAATACCTTTCTCGCCCATTTAAAGCTACTCAACACGTTGCCAACCAGCTACCAACCAGTTAGCCAGCAAAGCTCACCACATTGCGTCGGGACTGGGTCGGGCTGGAAGCTCAACCGGGCTGCGGGTCTTCATCTCCTTCTTAAGCCGGCAGCTGCAGCCCTGCCCGCGGTGTCAGAGAGGCGGCTCCACACACAGCTTTGCTTGCCGGCGGTGTCCCCACGGGAGATGGGAAGGTTCGACTGGACACCTCGGGTCCACAGCCGTCCAGCAGCAGCCGCCATTGTTGCTGTTGTTGTTGTTCATCTTCTTCCGTCTACTCGCTGCCGGCAGACCAGCTCTTTGGAGCATTACCGCCACCAGCTGGACTGGAGGTGTGAGGTCGAGGATTAGTCAGCAAGTAATGCAAAAAGAAGAATGAAAAAGCAAACTAGATCATTTTGGCCTCAATGGTTTCTATTAAGGATGGAATTAGGCGAGGACTCTAATCTGCTGTATGCCTAAGAGGTTTGGTTATGACAACATTTGTGTGGTCTGTACAAGTGACTGACATTGGATAGGAAATTTGCCCACAAGTTCCTCCCACAGGGTCACAAACTACCACAACTTGAAAATCCTTGGCTGAGCAACATCTATGTGATTCACTGTGCTGACAGATCCCATACCATGCTAAGTAAAGTCTAAACACACATGCATTTCTACAGTTGTCAAGACAAACATCCTCATTTTCTCACCATGTTATATATAATATAGGGAACATGTTTACTTTTTGTTATTGATATTCAGTACGTTTAGGTTTTTTTTGCAAATCTGTGTAGCACAAGAACAATATGTAACACTGTTGAATCAAAGTTTATTGTCTTTAAAACTCAGATAAATTACTACTTTTCAGGTGTTGACCCCAGTTCCTTGTTCAAGCTCAGATGCTTGGAGGATACTGCTAGCATTTTGTGGAACAAGTGAAATGCCTCCATCGTTGCAAGGTGTGACCCAAGACCGGGCTGCCCATTAGCGGCCATCAGCATTCGTTTTAGGATGATAGTCATTGCCCAGTACGTTGGCTAGACAGGATGAATTGGTGCCAGCAGTGAGATGTAACACTTTGCCCCACACCCAATGTCTTCACTTTGTTTTTGCAATTTCAAACAATGCAGAGAGGAAAGCCACACCCATTGGGCTCCAAAGTACGGGCTGAGAACTGACATATCTGGCATGGTGTTCTACCAAGGTAGCATGTTCTGCAATGATATTATTCATAGTTCGTTCTGGTCTGGGGAAAAGAAGGCTCCTTCTCTCAGCGAGGTGAAGAAGTAAAATCATGACCTGTAGGCCACTTAAGATCAAATCAAATCTAGCTTGTTGTATTAAAAAAGAAACGAGAAACAACTGTCTGAAGTTACTTTTTATTTTTTAGCTAAGAAATACATAAATGGAATACAGAGTTCTGTAAAAGCAGCAGAGTGAGACACTCCTCAGCCGGTGTCAGCAGAGGACGCTGGTAGTGATGGGTCTCTGCTCCCTCTAAGACGTCCAGATTCTTCAGCCGCTGCTTCACGTGTTTGCAGAGTTCTGTCAGGAACAGACAATAAAGTCAGCGTCTAACGGAGGGAGTAGGCGGCCATCTTTCAGAAGACGCTACACAAAATCAGTCTCACATCAGATGCTCGGACGACGCTGACGGTAGACCAGCCGGTCTGTTAGGATCCTCTTGGAATCGCCTTTGGAGGGAAAGCTCTGAAAGGAAAACAAGAGAGAGAAAAAAACGTCAGGGCTCAAAGGGTGATGGCCGAACATCCTCGCTGTCTTTCATCCGTACCTGCTGTAGGAAGGGATGTGGTGGCTTCAGCAGGGGGTGGCGACGCTCCGGCCGCTACGCAACAGAGCTCCTCCCTCCGGGGTTTCGTAGCGAGCGCCTCTTGGTAAAAAAGAAGCAGGGAATAAAGTTAGCACGACTGAAGCTAATTTAAGGTGGACTTACAGAGAGAACCAGAACCTGACATCTTTAGACACGGGCCGGTCACTGTTAGCAAGAAATAGCAAGATTTGATGAACTTGTGGTTTGAAAACTTCAAATATGTTCTCAGTCATTCCACTCCTCTGGTTTAAAGAGCTTTAAATGAGAAGCCAGAGAAAGTGAAGGAGTGACCGGCATTATCTCCAGCTGCATAGAGACTAAAGTCATGTCCCTCCTCAACCCGTTGCTGCTCAACGAACTAGGCTGTTTGAATAAATTGTGATCTCAAAGATCATAGACACTCATAGGGTACAAAGAAAAGGAGCAGCATGCATCACGCTCATCAAAGCAACACTGTTTTAAAGTCACATGGAAGTACATGCAGCTGTCACATATGGAGATGAAGATAGTAAACTATATAGGTCATGTGTTTTAAGTGTAACATTTAGCACTATTTTCACTGCAGTAGCAATTATTACTGCTTTACTGTAAGAAAAAAAGCTGACGAGCCGCATGAAGCTTCGGGTTGGCTGTCCATAAAAAGGGATTTCCATGACAACGGGCAGAGAGCATTTTGTTGTGTAAAAATGTTGTAGATTTGTTGTGTAAAAATGTTGTAGATTTGTTGTGAAATGTCCTTTTTTGTCCATTTACTGGCATGTCAATCTATATGTATTTAAGATTAGTGGAAAAAATAAAAAGAGTGGGCGAGGATTGAACCTGCGACCTTCCCTTCCAGACTTTTAGTTGTGAAAGGTGAATATTTTTGGTGTACGTTTAAGGCATGTGTTGAATATTTGAGTCCATTCCCAGGCATGTGAGTATTGATGTGTCTAAGTGAAAAAAGGGGAAAAAAATGACCGGACGTTGAGCGAGTATCGAAGCAGCTACTTACCTTCTTAGAAGTTTTTTTTTTTAAACAACGTTAATGCTGGTTTCGTTACTCGGCAAGCTAAACGTCCGGTACCGAACCTACGAGGGAAAAAGATCTATTTGACATGACCGAACGTCATCGGGACGCTTCCTCCTCTTTTCCTGCTTCTTCTCACATTGGACATTCTTGCTCACCTATTTATTCTCTGTTGCTGCTTTTAGCCTCCTCGCTTTTACTTTTTACATCATTTCAGGACTTTACGCTCAACCTTCACATATTCCACACTTTTTACATCTTTTCAGGACTTCGCTCAACACATATTCCACACTCTTCACACAGCCGCTTGTGCTCTTTCTTTTAGCCCCCCCTTCTCCAAAGTGATGCTATCAAAACAACTTGTCCTCTCAGATCATAGCAAAGTTACATCGAGCCTGGCTCAGCCATCGACTTTACATGCAAAACACGTCATTATGTTCAAAACCGTCGAAATGTGAAGCTTTCCACTACAAACCAATACCTTTCTCGCCCATTTAAGCTACTCAACACCGCCAACGCTAACCAGTTAGCCAGCAACTCACCACATTGCGTCGGGACTGGGTCGGGCTGGAAGCTCAACCGGGCTGCGGGTCTTCATCTCCTTCTTAAGCGGCAGCTGCAGCCCTGCCCGCGGTGTCAGAGAGGCGGCTCCAACACAGCTTTGCTTGCCGGCGGTGTCCCCACGGGAGATGGGAAGGTTCGACTGGACACCTCGGGTCCACAGCCGTCCAGCAGCAGCCGCCATTGTTGCTGTTGTTGTTGTTCATCTTCTTCCGTCTACTCGCTGCCGGCAGACCAGCTCTTTGGAGCATTACCGCCACCAGCTGGACTGGAGGTGTGAGGTCGAGGATTAGTCAGCAAGTAATGCAAAAAGAAGAATGAAAAAGCAAACTAGATCATTTTGGCCTCAATGGTTTCTATTAAGGATGGAATTAGGCGAGGACTGATCTGCTGTATGCCTAAGAGGTTTGGTTATGACAACATTTGTGTGGTCTGTACAAGTGACTGACATTGGATAGGAAATTTGCCCACAAGTTCCTCCCACAGGGTCACAAACTACCACAACTTGAAAATCCTTGGCTGAGCAACATCTATGTGATTCACTGTGCTGACAGATCCCATACCATGCTAAGTAAAGTCTAAACACACATGCATTTCTACAGTTGTCAAGACAAACATCCTCATTTTCTCACCATGTTATATATAATATAGGGAACATGTTTACTTTTTGTTATTGATATTCAGTACGTTTAGGTTTTTTTGCAAATCTGTGTAGCACAAGAACAATATGTAACACTGTTGAATCAAAGTTTATTGTCTTTAAAACTCAGATAAATTACTACTTTCAGGTGTTGACCCCAGTTCCTTGTTCAAGCTCAGATGCTTGGAGGATACTGCTAGCATTTTGTGGAACAAGTGAAATGCCTCATCGTTGCAAGGTGTGACCCAAGACCGGGCTGCCCATTAGCGGCCATCAGCATTCGTTTTAGGATGATAGTCATTGCCCAGTACGTTGGCTAGACAGGATGAATTGGTGCCAGCAGTGAGATGTAACACTTTGCCCCACACCCAATGTCTTCACTTTGTTTTTGCAATTTCAAACAATGCAGAGAGGAAAGCCACACCCATTGGGCTCCAAAGTACGGGTGAGAACTGACATATCTGGCATGGTGTCTACCAAGGTAGCATGTTCTGCAATGATATTATTCATAGTTCGTTCTGGTCTGGGGAAAAGAAGGCTCCTTCTCTCAGCGAGGTGAAGAAGTAAAATCATGACCTGTAGGCCACTTAAGATCAAATCAAATCTAGCTTGTTGTATTAAAAAAGAAACGAGAAACAACTGTCTGAAGTTACTTTTTATTTTTTAGCTAAGAAATACATAAATGGAATACAGAGTTCTGTAAAAGCAGCAGAGTGAGAACTCCTCAGCCGGTGTCAGCAGAGACGGGTAGTGATGGGTTTCTGCTCCCTCTATGACGTCCAGATTCTTCAGCCGCTGCTTCACGTGTTTGCAGAGTTCTGTCAGGAACAGACAATAAAGTCAGCGTCTAACGGAGGGTAGGCGGCCATCTTTCAGAAGACGCTACACAAAATCAGTCTCACATCAGATGCTCGGACGACGCTGACGGTAGACCAGCCGGTCTGTTAGGATCCTCTTGGAATCGCCTTTGGAGGGAAAGCTCTGAAAGGAAAACAAGAGAGAGAAAAAAACGTCAGGGTCAAAGGGTGATGGCCGAACATCCTCGCTGTCTTTCATCCGTACCTGCTGTAGGAGATGTGGTGGCTTCAGCAGGGGGTGGCGACGCTCCGGCCGCTACGCAACAGAGCTCCTCCCTCCGGGGTTTCGTAGCGAGCGCCTCTGGAAAAAAAGCAGGGAATAAAGTTAGCACGACTGAAGCTAATTTAAGGTGGACTTACAGAGAGAACCAGAACCTGACATCTTTAGACACGGGCCGGTCACTGTTAGCAAGAAATAGCAAGATTTGATGAACTTGTGGTTTGAAAACTTCAAATATGTTCTCAGTCATTCCACTCCTCTGGTTTAAAGAGCTTTAAATGAGAAGCCAGAGAAAGTGAAGGAGTGACCGGCATTATCTCCAGCTGCATAGAGACTAAAGTCATGTCCCTCCTCAACCCGTTGCTGCTCAACGAACTAGGCTGTTTGAATAAATTGTGATCTCAAAGATCATAGACACTCATAGGGTACAAAGAAAAGGAGCAGCATGCATCACGCTCATCAAAGCAACACTGTTTTAAAGTCACATGGAAGTACATGCAGCTGTCACATATGGAGATGAAGATAGTAAACTATATAGGTCATGTGTTTTAAGTGTAACATTTAGCACTATTTTCACTGCAGTAGCAATTATTACTGCTTTACTGTAAGAAAAAAAGCTGACGAGCCGCATGAAGCTTCGGGTTGGCTGTCCATAAAAAGGGATTTCCATGACAACGGGCAGAGAGCATTTTGTTGTGTAAAAATGTTGTAGATTTGTTGTGTAAAAATGTTGTAGATTTGTTGTGAAATGTCCTTTTTTGTCCATTTACTGGCATGTCAATCTATATGTATTTAAGATTAGTGGAAAAAATAAAAAGAGTGGGCGAGGATTGAACCTGCGACCTTCCCTTCCAGACTTTTAGTTGTGAAAGGTGAATATTTTTGGTGTACGTTTAAGGCATGTGTTGAATATTTGAGTCCATTCCCAGGCATGTGAGTATTGACGTGTCTAAGTGAAAAAAGGGGGAAAAAATGACCGGACGTTGAGCGAGTATCGAAGCAGCTACTTACCTTCTTAGAAGTTTTTTTTTTTAAACAACGTTAATGCTGGTTTCGTTACTCGGCAAGCTAAACGTCCGGTACCGAACCTACGAGGGAAAAAGATCTATTTGACATGACCGAACGTCATCGGGACGCTTCCTCCTCTTTTTCCTGCTTCTTCTCACATTGGACATTCTTGCTCACCTATTTATTCTCTGTTGCTGCTTTTAGCCTCCTCGCTTTTACTTTTTACATCATTTCAGGACTTTACGCTCAACCTTCACATATTCCACACTCTTCACACAGCCGCTTGTGCTCTTTCTTTTAGCCCCCCCTTCTCCAAAGTGATGCTATCAAAACAACTTGTCCTCTCAGATCATAGCAAAGTTACATCGAGCCTGGCTCAGCCATCGACTTTACATGCAAAACACGTCATTATGTTCAAAACCGTCGAAATGTGAAGCTTTCCACTACAAACCAATACCTTTCTCGCCCATTTAAGCTACTCAACACCGCCAACGCTAACCAGTTAGCCAGCAACTCACCACATTGCGTCGGGACTGGGTCGGGCTGGAAGCTCAACCGGGCTGCGGGTCTTCATCTCCTTCTTAAGCGGCAGCTGCAGCCCTGCCCGCGGTGTCAGAGAGGCGGCTCCAACACAGCTTTGCTTGCCGGCGGTGTCCCCACGGGAGATGGGAAGGTTCGACTGGACACCTCGGGTCCACAGCCGTCCAGCAGCAGCCGCCATTGTTGCTGTTGTTGTTGTTCATCTTCTTCCGTCTACTCGCTGCCGGCAGACCAGCTCTTTGGAGCATTACCGCCACCAGCTGGACTGGAGGTGTGAGGTCGAGGATTAGTCAGCAAGTAATGCAAAAAGAAGAATGAAAAAGCAAACTAGATCATTTTGGCCTCAATGGTTTCTATTAAGGATGGAATTAGGCGAGGACTGATCTGCTGTATGCCTAAGAGGTTTGGTTATGACAACATTTGTGTGGTCTGTACAAGTGACTGACATTGGATAGGAAATTTGCCCACAAGTTCCTCCCACAGGGTCACAAACTACCACAACTTGAAAATCCTTGGCTGAGCAACATCTATGTGATTCACTGTGCTGACAGATCCCATACCATGCTAAGTAAAGTCTAAACACACATGCATTTCTACAGTTGTCAAGACAAACATCCTCATTTTCTCACCATGTTATATATAATATAGGGAACATGTTTACTTTTTGTTATTGATATTCAGTACGTTTAGGTTTTTTTGCAAATCTGTGTAGCACAAGAACAATATGTAACACTGTTGAATCAAAGTTTATTGTCTTTAAAACTCAGATAAATTACTACTTTCAGGTGTTGACCCCAGTTCCTTGTTCAAGCTCAGATGCTTGGAGGATACTGCTAGCATTTTGTGGAACAAGTGAAATGCCTCATCGTTGCAAGGTGTGACCCAAGACCGGGCTGCCCATTAGCGGCCATCAGCATTCGTTTTAGGATGATAGTCATTGCCCAGTACGTTGGCTAGACAGGATGAATTGGTGCCAGCAGTGAGATGTAACACTTTGCCCCACACCCAATGTCTTCACTTTGTTTTTGCAATTTCAAACAATGCAGAGAGGAAAGCCACACCCATTGGGCTCCAAAGTACGGGTGAGAACTGACATATCTGGCATGGTGTCTACCAAGGTAGCATGTTCTGCAATGATATTATTCATAGTTCGTTCTGGTCTGGGGAAAAGAAGGCTCCTTCTCTCAGCGAGGTGAAGAAGTAAAATCATGACCTGTAGGCCACTTAAGATCAAATCAAATCTAGCTTGTTGTATTAAAAAAGAAACGAGAAACAACTGTCTGAAGTTACTTTTTATTTTTTAGCTAAGAAATACATAAATGGAATACAGAGTTCTGTAAAAGCAGCAGAGTGAGAACTCCTCAGCCGGTGTCAGCAGAGACGGGTAGTGATGGGTTTCTGCTCCCTCTATGACGTCCAGATTCTTCAGCCGCTGCTTCACGTGTTTGCAGAGTTCTGTCAGGAACAGACAATAAAGTCAGCGTCTAACGGAGGGTAGGCGGCCATCTTTCAGAAGACGCTACACAAAATCAGTCTCACATCAGATGCTCGGACGACGCTGACGGTAGACCAGCCGGTCTGTTAGGATCCTCTTGGAATCGCCTTTGGAGGGAAAGCTCTGAAAGGAAAACAAGAGAGAGAAAAAAACGTCAGGGTCAAAGGGTGATGGCCGAACATCCTCGCTGTCTTTCATCCGTACCTGCTGTAGGAGATGTGGTGGCTTCAGCAGGGGGTGGCGACGCTCCGGCCGCTACGCAACAGAGCTCCTCCCTCCGGGGTTTCGTAGCGAGCGCCTCTGGAAAAAAAGCAGGGAATAAAGTTAGCACGACTGAAGCTAATTTAAGGTGGACTTACAGAGAGAACCAGAACCTGACATCTTTAGACACGGGCCGGTCACTGTTAGCAAGAAATAGCAAGATTTGATGAACTTGTGGTTTGAAAACTTCAAATATGTTCTCAGTCATTCCACTCCTCTGGTTTAAAGAGCTTTAAATGAGAAGCCAGAGAAAGTGAAGGAGTGACCGGCATTATCTCCAGCTGCATAGAGACTAAAGTCATGTCCCTCCTCAACCCGTTGCTGCTCAACGAACTAGGCTGTTTGAATAAATT
Source organism: Valencia hispanica (assembly GCA_963556495.2). Taxonomy (NCBI): domain Eukaryota; kingdom Metazoa; phylum Chordata; class Actinopteri; order Cyprinodontiformes; family Valenciidae; genus Valencia; species Valencia hispanica. The sequence goes on from OY747716.1 coordinate 17,702,420, forward strand.
GTGATCTCAAAGATCATAGACACTCATAGGGTACAAAGAAAAGGAGCAGCATGCATCACGCTCATCAAAGCAACACTGTTTTAAAGTCACATGGAAGTACATGCAGCTGTCACATATGGAGATGAAGATAGTAAACTATATAGGTCATGTGTTTTAAGTGTAACATTTAGCACTATTTTCACTGCAGTAGCAATTATTACTGCTTTACTGTAAGAAAAAAAGCTAACGAGCCGCATGAAGCTTCGGGTTGGCTGTCCATAAAAAGGGATTTCCATGACAACGGGCAGAGAGCATTTTGTTGTGTAAAAATGTTGTAGATTTGTTGTGTAAAAATGTTGTAGATTTGTTGTGAAATGTCCTTTTTTGTCCATTTACTGGCATGTCAATGTATATGTATTTAAGATTAGTGGAAAAAATAAAAAGAGTGGGCGAGGATTGAACCTGCGACCTTCCCTTCCAGACTTTTAGTTGTGAAAGGTGAATATTTTTGGTGTACGTTTAAAGCATGTGTTGAATATTTGAGTCCATTCCCAGGCATGTGAGTATTGACGTGTCTAAGTGAAAAAAGGGGAAAAAAATGACCGGACGTTGAGCGAGTATCGAAGCAGCTACTTACCTTCTTAGAAGTTTTTTTTTTTAAACAACGTTAATGCTGGTTTCGTTACTCGGCAAGCTAAACGTCCGGTACCGAACCTACGAGGGAAAAAGATCTATTTGACATGACCGAACGTCATCGGGACGCTTCCTCCTCTTTTTCCTGCTTCTTCTCACATTGGACATTCTTGCTCACCTATTTATTCTCTGTTGCTGCTTTTAGCCTCCTCGCTTTTACTTTTTACATCTTTTCAGGACTTTACGCTCAACCTTCACATATTCCACACTCTTCACAAAGCCGCTTGTGCTCTTTCTTTTAGCCCCCCCTTCTCCAAAGTGATGCTATCAAAACAACTTGTCCTCTCAGATCATAGCAAAGTTACATCGAGCCTGGCTCAGCCATCGACTTTACATGGAAAACACGTCATTATGTTCAAAACCGTCGAAATGTGAAGCTTTCCACTACAAACCAATACCTTTCTCGCCCATTTAAGCTACTCAACACCGCCAACGCTAACCAGTTAGCCAGCAACTCACCACATTGCGTCGGGACTGGGTCGGGCTGGAAGCTCAACCGGGCTGCGGGTCTTCATCTCCTTCTTAAGCGGCAGCTGCAGCCCTGCCCGCGGTGTCAGAGAGGCGGCTCCAACACAGCTTTGCTTGCCGGCGGTGTCCCCACGGGAGATGGGAAGGTTCGACTGGACACCTCGGGTCCACAGCCGTCCAGCAGCAGCCGCCATTGTTGCTGTTGTTGTTGTTCATCTTCTTCCGTCTACTCGCTGCCGGCAGACCAGCTCTTTGGAGCATTACCGCCACCAGCTGGACTGGAGGTGTGAGGTCGAGGATTAGTCAGCAAGTAATGCAAAAAGAAGAATGAAAAAGCAAACTAGATCATTTTGGCCTCAATGGTTTCTATTAAGGATGGAATTAGGCGAGGACTGATCTGCTGTATGCCTAAGAGGTTTGGTTATGACAACATTTGTGTGGTCTGTACAAGTGACTGACATTGGATAGGAAATTTGCCCACAAGTTCCTCCCACAGGGTCACAAACTACCACAACTTGAAAATCCTTGGCTGAGCAACATCTATGTGATTCACTGTGCTGACAGATCCCATACCATGCTAAGTAAAGTCTAAACACACATGCATTTCTACAGTTGTCAAGACAAACATCCTCATTTTCTCACCATGTTATATATAATATAGGGAACATGTTTACTTTTTGTTATTGATATTCAGTACGTTTAGGTTTTTTTGCAAATCTGTGTAGCACAAGAACAATATGTAACACTGTTGAATCAAAGTTTATTGTCTTTAAAACTCAGATAAATTACTACTTTCAGGTGTTGACCCCAGTTCCTTGTTCAAGCTCAGATGCTTGGAGGATACTGCTAGCATTTTGTGGAACAAGTGAAATGCCTCATCGTTGCAAGGTGTGACCCAAGACCGGGCTGCCCATTAGCGGCCATCAGCATTCGTTTTAGGATGATAGTCATTGCCCAGTACGTTGGCTAGACAGGATGAATTGGTGCCAGCAGTGAGATGTAACACTTTGCCCCACACCCAATGTCTTCACTTTGTTTTTGCAATTTCAAACAATGCAGAGAGGAAAGCCACACCCATTGGGCTCCAAAGTACGGGTGAGAACTGACATATCTGGCATGGTGTCTACCAAGGTAGCATGTTCTGCAATGATATTATTCATAGTTCGTTCTGGTCTGGGGAAAAGAAGGCTCCTTCTCTCAGCGAGGTGAAGAAGTAAAATCATGACCTGTAGGCCACTTAAGATCAAATCAAATCTAGCTTGTTGTATTAAAAAAGAAACGAGAAACAACTGTCTGAAGTTACTTTTTATTTTTTAGCTAAGAAATACATAAATGGAATACAGAGTTCTGTAAAAGCAGCAGAGTGAGAACTCCTCAGCCGGTGTCAGCAGAGACGGGTAGTGATGGGTTTCTGCTCCCTCTATGACGTCCAGATTCTTCAGCCGCTGCTTCACGTGTTTGCAGAGTTCTGTCAGGAACAGACAATAAAGTCAGCGTCTAACGGAGGGTAGGCGGCCATCTTTCAGAAGACGCTACACAAAATCAGTCTCACATCAGATGCTCGGACGACGCTGACGGTAGACCAGCCGGTCTGTTAGGATCCTCTTGGAATCGCCTTTGGAGGGAAAGCTCTGAAAGGAAAACAAGAGAGAGAAAAAAACGTCAGGGTCAAAGGGTGATGGCCGAACATCCTCGCTGTCTTTCATCCGTACCTGCTGTAGGAGATGTGGTGGCTTCAGCAGGGGGTGGCGACGCTCCGGCCGCTACGCAACAGAGCTCCTCCCTCCGGGGTTTCGTAGCGAGCGCCTCTGGAAAAAAAGCAGGGAATAAAGTTAGCACGACTGAAGCTAATTTAAGGTGGACTTACAGAGAGAACCAGAACCTGACATCTTTAGACACGGGCCGGTCACTGTTAGCAAGAAATAGCAAGATTTGATGAACTTGTGGTTTGAAAACTTCAAATATGTTCTCAGTCATTCCACTCCTCTGGTTTAAAGAGCTTTAAATGAGAAGCCAGAGAAAGTGAAGGAGTGACCGGCATTATCTCCAGCTGCATAGAGACTAAAGTCATGTCCCTCCTCAACCCGTTGCTGCTCAACGAACTAGGCTGTTTGAATAAATTGTGATCTCAAAGATCATAGACACTCATAGGGTACAAAGAAAAGGAGCAGCATGCATCACGCTCATCAAAGCAACACTGTTTTAAAGTCACATGGAAGTACATGCAGCTGTCACATATGGAGATGAAGATAGTAAACTATATAGGTCATGTGTTTTAAGTGTAACATTTAGCACTATTTTCACTGCAGTAGCAATTATTACTGCTTTACTGTAAGAAAAAAAGCTGACGAGCCGCATGAAGCTTCGGGTTGGCTGTCCATAAAAAGGGATTTCCATGACAACGGGCAGAGAGCATTTTGTTGTGTAAAAATGTTGTAGATTTGTTGTGTAAAAATGTTGTAGATTTGTTGTGAAATGTCCTTTTTTGTCCATTTACTGGCATGTCAATCTATATGTATTTAAGATTAGTGGAAAAAATAAAAAGAGTGGGCGAGGATTGAACCTGCGACCTTCCCTTCCAGACTTTTAGTTGTGAAAGGTGAATATTTTTGGTGTACGTTTAAAGCATGTGTTGAATATTTGAGTCCATTCCCAGGCATGTGAGTATTGACGTGTCTAAGTGAAAAAAGGGGAAAAAAATGACCGGACGTTGAGCGAGTATCGAAGCAGCTACTTACCTTCTTAGAAGTTTTTTTTTTTTAAACAACGTTAATGCTGGTTTCGTTACTCGGCAAGCTAAACGTCCGGTACCGAACCTACGAGGGAAAAAGATCTATTTGACATGACCGAACGTCATCGGGACGCTTCCTCCTCTTTTTCCTGCTTCTTCTCACATTGGACATTCTTGCTCACCTATTTATTCTCTGTTGCTGCTTTTAGCCTCCTCGCTTTTACTTTTTACATCTTTTCAGGACTTTACGCTCAACCTTCACATATTCCACACTCTTCACACAGCCGCTTGTGCTCTTTCTTTTAGCCCCCCCTTCTCCAAAGTGATGCTATCAAAACAACTTGTCCTCTCAGATCATAGCAAAGTTACATCGAGCCTGGCTCAGCCATCGACTTTACATGGAAAACACGTCATTATGTTCAAAACCGTCGAAATGTGAAGCTTTCCACTACAAACCAATACCTTTCTCGCCCATTTAAGCTACTCAACACCGCCAACGCTAACCAGTTAGCCAGCAACTCACCACATTGCGTCGGGACTGGGTCGGGCTGGAAGCTCAACCGGGCTGCGGGTCTTCATCTCCTTCTTAAGCGGCAGCTGCAGCCCTGCCCGCGGTGTCAGAGAGGCGGCTCCAACACAGCTTTGCTTGCCGGCGGTGTCCCCACGGGAGATGGGAAGGTTCGACTGGACACCTCGGGTCCACAGCCGTCCAGCAGCAGCCGCCATTGTTGCTGTTGTTGTTGTTCATCTTCTTCCGTCTACTCGCTGCCGGCAGACCAGCTCTTTGGAGCATTACCGCCACCAGCTGGACTGGAGGTGTGAGGTCGAGGATTAGTCAGCAAGTAATGCAAAAAGAAGAATGAAAAAGCAAACTAGATCATTTTGGCCTCAATGGTTTCTATTAAGGATGGAATTAGGCGAGGACTGATCTGCTGTATGCCTAAGAGGTTTGGTTATGACAACATTTGTGTGGTCTGTACAAGTGACTGACATTGGATAGGAAATTTGCCCACAAGTTCCTCCCACAGGGTCACAAACTACCACAACTTGAAAATCCTTGGCTGAGCAACATCTATGTGATTCACTGTGCTGACAGATCCCATACCATGCTAAGTAAAGTCTAAACACACATGCATTTCTACAGTTGTCAAGACAAACATCCTCATTTTCTCACCATGTTATATATAATATAGGGAACATGTTTACTTTTTGTTATTGATATTCAGTACGTTTAGGTTTTTTTGCAAATCTGTGTAGCACAAGAACAATATGTAACACTGTTGAATCAAAGTTTATTGTCTTTAAAACTCAGATAAATTACTACTTTCAGGTGTTGACCCCAGTTCCTTGTTCAAGCTCAGATGCTTGGAGGATACTGCTAGCATTTTGTGGAACAAGTGAAATGCCTCATCGTTGCAAGGTGTGACCCAAGACCGGGCTGCCCATTAGCGGCCATCAGCATTCGTTTTAGGATGATAGTCATTGCCCAGTACGTTGGCTAGACAGGATGAATTGGTGCCAGCAGTGAGATGTAACACTTTGCCCCACACCCAATGTCTTCACTTTGTTTTTGCAATTTCAAACAATGCAGAGAGGAAAGCCACACCCATTGGGCTCCAAAGTACGGGTGAGAACTGACATATCTGGCATGGTGTCTACCAAGGTAGCATGTTCTGCAATGATATTATTCATAGTTCGTTCTGGTCTGGGGAAAAGAAGGCTCCTTCTCTCAGCGAGGTGAAGAAGTAAAATCATGACCTGTAGGCCACTTAAGATCAAATCAAATCTAGCTTGTTGTATTAAAAAAGAAACGAGAAACAACTGTCTGAAGTTACTTTTTATTTTTTAGCTAAGAAATACATAAATGGAATACAGAGTTCTGTAAAAGCAGCAGAGTGAGAACTCCTCAGCCGGTGTCAGCAGAGACGGGTAGTGATGGGTTTCTGCTCCCTCTATGACGTCCAGATTCTTCAGCCGCTGCTTCACGTGTTTGCAGAGTTCTGTCAGGAACAGACAATAAAGTCAGCGTCTAACGGAGGGTAGGCGGCCATCTTTCAGAAGACGCTACACAAAATCAGTCTCACATCAGATGCTCGGACGACGCTGACGGTAGACCAGCCGGTCTGTTAGGATCCTCTTGGAATCGCCTTTGGAGGGAAAGCTCTGAAAGGAAAACAAGAGAGAGAAAAAAACGTCAGGGTCAAAGGGTGATGGCCGAACATCCTCGCTGTCTTTCATCCGTACCTGCTGTAGGAGATGTGGTGGCTTCAGCAGGGGGTGGCGACGCTCCGGCCGCTACGCAACAGAGCTCCTCCCTCCGGGGTTTCGTAGCGAGCGCCTCTGGAAAAAAAGCAGGGAATAAAGTTAGCACGACTGAAGCTAATTTAAGGTGGACTTACAGAGAGAACCAGAACCTGACATCTTTAGACACGGGCCGGTCACTGTTAGCAAGAAATAGCAAGATTTGATGAACTTGTGGTTTGAAAACTTCAAATATGTTCTCAGTCATTCCACTCCTCTGGTTTAAAGAGCTTTAAATGAGAAGCCAGAGAAAGTGAAGGAGTGACCGGCATTATCTCCAGCTGCATAGAGACTAAAGTCATGTCCCTCCTCAACCCGTTGCTGCTCAACGAACTAGGCTGTTTGAATAAATTGTGATCTCAAAGATCATAGACACTCATAGGGTACAAAGAAAAGGAGCAGCATGCATCACGCTCATCAAAGCAACACTGTTTTAAAGTCACATGGAAGTACATGCAGCTGTCACATATGGAGATGAAGATAGTAAACTATATAGGTCATGTGTTTTAAGTGTAACATTTAGCACTATTTTCACTGCAGTAGCAATTATTACTGCTTTACTGTAAGAAAAAAAGCTGAACGAGCCGCATGAAGCTTCGGGTTGGCTGTCCATAAAAAGGGATTTCCATGACAACGGGCAGAGAGCATTTTGTTGTGTAAAAATGTTGTAGATTTGTTGTGTAAAAATGTTGTAGATTTGTTGTGAAATGTCCTTTTTTGTCCATTTACTGGCATGTCAATGTATATGTATTTAAGATTAGTGGAAAAAATAAAAAGAGTGGGCGAGGATTGAACCTGCGACCTTCCCTTCCAGACTTTTAGTTGTGAAAGGTGAATATTTTTGGTGTACGTTTAAAGCATGTGTTGAATATTTGAGTCCATTCCCAGGCATGTGAGTATTGACGTGTCTAAGTGAAAAAAGGGGAAAAAAATGACCGGACGTTGAGCGAGTATCGAAGCAGCTACTTACCTTCTTAGAAGTTTTTTTTTTTAAACAACGTTAATGCTGGTTTCGTTACTCGGCAAGCTAAACGTCCGGTACCGAACCTACGAGGGAAAAAGATCTATTTGACATGACCGAACGTCATCGGGACGCTTCCTCCTCTTTTTCCTGCTTCTTCTCACATTGGACATTCTTGCTCACCTATTTATTCTCTGTTGCTGCTTTTAGCCTCCTCGCTTTTACTTTTTACATCTTTTCAGGACTTTACGCTCAACCTTCACATATTCCACACTCTTCACACAGCCGCTTGTGCTCTTTCTTTTAGCCCCCCCTTCTCCAAAGTGATGCTATCAAAACAACTTGTCCTCTCAGATCATAGCAAAGTTACATCGAGCCTGGCTCAGCCATCGACTTTACATGGAAAACACGTCATTATGTTCAAAACCGTCGAAATGTGAAGCTTTCCACTACAAACCAATACCTTTCTCGCCCATTTAAGCTACTCAACACCGCCAACGCTAACCAGTTAGCCAGCAACTCACCACATTGCGTCGGGACTGGGTCGGGCTGGAAGCTCAACCGGGCTGCGGGTCTTCATCTCCTTCTTAAGCGGCAGCTGCAGCCCTGCCCGCGGTGTCAGAGAGGCGGCTCCAACACAGCTTTGCTTGCCGGCGGTGTCCCCACGGGAGATGGGAAGGTTCGACTGGACACCTCGGGTCCACAGCCGTCCAGCAGCAGCCGCCATTGTTGCTGTTGTTGTTGTTCATCTTCTTCCGTCTACTCGCTGCCGGCAGACCAGCTCTTTGGAGCATTACCGCCACCAGCTGGACTGGAGGTGTGAGGTCGAGGATTAGTCAGCAAGTAATGCAAAAAGAAGAATGAAAAAGCAAACTAGATCATTTTGGCCTCAATGGTTTCTATTAAGGATGGAATTAGGCGAGGACTGATCTGCTGTATGCCTAAGAGGTTTGGTTATGACAACATTTGTGTGGTCTGTACAAGTGACTGACATTGGATAGGAAATTTGCCCACAAGTTCCTCCCACAGGGTCACAAACTACCACAACTTGAAAATCCTTGGCTGAGCAACATCTATGTGATTCACTGTGCTGACAGATCCCATACCATGCTAAGTAAAGTCTAAACACACATGCATTTCTACAGTTGTCAAGACAAACATCCTCATTTTCTCACCATGTTATATATAATATAGGGAACATGTTTACTTTTTGTTATTGATATTCAGTACGTTTAGGTTTTTTTGCAAATCTGTGTAGCACAAGAACAATATGTAACACTGTTGAATCAAAGTTTATTGTCTTTAAAACTCAGATAAATTACTACTTTCAGGTGTTGACCCCAGTCCCTTGTTCAAGCTCAGATGCTTGGAGGATACTGCTAGCATTTTGTGGAACAAGTGAAATGCCTCATCGTTGCAAGGTGTGACCCAAGACCGGGCTGCCCATTAGCGGCCATCAGCATTCGTTTTAGGATGATAGTCATTGCCCAGTACGTTGGCTAGACAGGATGAATTGGTGCCAGCAGTGAGATGTAACACTTTGCCCCACACCCAATGTCTTCACTTTGTTTTTGCAATTTCAAACAATGCAGAGAGGAAAGCCACACCCATTGGGCTCCAAAGTACGGGTGAGAACTGACATATCTGGCATGGTGTCTACCAAGGTAGCATGTTCTGCAATGATATTATTCATAGTTCGTTCTGGTCTGGGGAAAAGAAGGCTCCTTCTCTCAGCGAGGTGAAGAAGTAAAATCATGACCTGTAGGCCACTTAAGATCAAATCAAATCTAGCTTGTTGTATTAAAAAAGAAACGAGAAACAACTGTCTGAAGTTACTTTTTATTTTTTAGCTAAGAAATACATAAATGGAATACAGAGTTCTGTAAAAGCAGCAGAGTGAGAACTCCTCAGCCGGTGTCAGCAGAGACGGGTAGTGATGGGTTTCTGCTCCCTCTATGACGTCCAGATTCTTCAGCCGCTGCTTCACGTGTTTGCAGAGTTCTGTCAGGAACAGACAATAAAGTCAGCGTCTAACGGAGGGTAGGCGGCCATCTTTCAGAAGACGCTACACAAAATCAGTCTCACATCAGATGCTCGGACGACGCTGACGGTAGACCAGCCGGTCTGTTAGGATCCTCTTGGAATCGCCTTTGGAGGGAAAGCTCTGAAAGGAAAACAAGAGAGAGAAAAAAACGTCAGGGTCAAAGGGTGATGGCCGAACATCCTCGCTGTCTTTCATCCGTACCTGCTGTAGGAGATGTGGTGGCTTCAGCAGGGGGTGGCGACGCTCCGGCCGCTACGCAACAGAGCTCCTCCCTCCGGGGTTTCGTAGCGAGCGCCTCTGGAAAAAAAGCAGGGAATAAAGTTAGCACGACTGAAGCTAATTTAAGGTGGACTTACAGAGAGAACCAGAACCTGACATCTTTAGACACGGGCCGGTCACTGTTAGCAAGAAATAGCAAGATTTGATGAACTTGTGGTTTGAAAACTTCAAATATGTTCTCAGTCATTCCACTCCTCTGGTTTAAAGAGCTTTAAATGAGAAGCCAGAGAAAGTGAAGGAGTGACCGGCATTATCTCCAGCTGCATAGAGACTAAAGTCATGTCCCTCCTCAACCCGTTGCTGCTCAACGAACTAGGCTGTTTGAATAAATTGTGATCTCAAAGATCATAGACACTCATAGGGTACAAAGAAAAGGAGCAGCATGCATCACGCTCATCAAAGCAACACTGTTTTAAAGTCACATGGAAGTACATGCAGCTGTCACATATGGAGATGAAGATAGTAAACTATATAGGTCATGTGTTTTAAGTGTAACATTTAGCACTATTTTCACTGCAGTAGCAATTATTACTGCTTTACTGTAAGAAAAAAAGCTGACGAGCCGCATGAAGCTTCGGGTTGGCTGTCCATAAAAAGGGATTTCCATGACAACGGGCAGAGAGCATTTTGTTGTGTAAAAATGTTGTAGATTTGTTGTGTAAAAATGTTGTAGATTTGTTGTGAAATGTCCTTTTTTGTCCATTTACTGGCATGTCAATCTATATGTATTTAAGATTAGTGGAAAAAATAAAAAGAGTGGGCGAGGATTGAACCTGCGACCTTCCCTTCCAGACTTTTAGTTGTGAAAGATGAATATTTTTGGTGTACGTTTAAGGCATGTGTTGAATATTTGAGTCCATTCCCAGGCATGTGAGTATTGATGTGTCTAAGTGAAAAAAGGGGAAAAAAATGACCGGACGTTGAGCGAGTATCGAAGCAGCTACTTACCTTCTTAGAAGTTTTTTTTTTTTAAACAACGTTAATGCTGGTTTCGTTACTCGGCAAGCTAAACGTCCGGTACCGAACCTACGAGGGAAAAAGATCTATTTGACATGTCCGAACGTCATCGGGACGCTTCCTCCTCTTTTTCCTGCTTCTTCTCACATTGGACATTCTTGCTCACCTATTTATTCTCTGTTGCTGCTTTTAGCCTCCTCGCTTTTACTTTTTACATCTTTTCAGGACTTTACGCTCAACCTTCACATATTCCACACTCTTCACACAGCCGCTTGTGCTCTTTCTTTTAGCCCCCCCTTCTCCAAAGTGATGCTATCAAAACAACTTGTCCTCTCAGATCATAGCAAAGTTACATCGAGCCTGGCTCAGCCATCGACTTTACATGGAAAACACGTCATTATGTTCAAAACCGTCGAAATGTGAAGCTTTCCACTACAAACCAATACCTTTCTCGCCCATTTAAGCTACTCAACACCGCCAACGCTAACCAGTTAGCCAGCAACTCACCACATTGCGTCGGGACTGGGTCGGGCTGGAAGCTCAACCGGGCTGCGGGTCTTCATCTCCTTCTTAAGCGGCAGCTGCAGCCCTGCCCGCGGTGTCAGAGAGGCGGCTCCAACACAGCTTTGCTTGCCGGCGGTGTCCCCACGGGAGATGGGAAGGTTCGACTGGACACCTCGGGTCCACAGCCGTCCAGCAGCAGCCGCCATTGTTGCTGTTGTTGTTGTTCATCTTCTTCCGTCTACTCGCTGCCGGCAGACCAGCTCTTTGGAGCATTACCGCCACCAGCTGGACTGGAGGTGTGAGGTCGAGGATTAGTCAGCAAGTAATGCAAAAAGAAGAATGAAAAAGCAAACTAGATCATTTTGGCCTCAATGGTTTCTATTAAGGATGGAATTAGGCGAGGACTGATCTGCTGTATGCCTAAGAGGTTTGGTTATGACAACATTTGTGTGGTCTGTACAAGTGACTGACATTGGATAGGAAATTTGCCCACAAGTTCCTCCCACAGGGTCACAAACTACCACAACTTGAAAATCCTTGGCTGAGCAACATCTATGTGATTCACTGTGCTGACAGATCCCATACCATGCTAAGTAAAGTCTAAACACACATGCATTTCTACAGTTGTCAAGACAAACATCCTCATTTTCTCACCATGTTATATATAATATAGGGAACATGTTTACTTTTTGTTATTGATATTCAGTACGTTTAGGTTTTTTTGCAAATCTGTGTAGCACAAGAACAATATGTAACACTGTTGAATCAAAGTTTATTGTCTTTAAAACTCAGATAAATTACTACTTTCAGGTGTTGACCCCAGTTCCTTGTTCAAGCTCAGATGCTTGGAGGATACTGCTAGCATTTTGTGGAACAAGTGAAATGCCTCATCGTTGCAAGGTGTGACCCAAGACCGGGCTGCCCATTAGCGGCCATCAGCATTCGTTTTAGGATGATAGTCATTGCCCAGTACGTTGGCTAGACAGGATGAATTGGTGCCAGCAGTGAGATGTAACACTTTGCCCCACACCCAATGTCTTCACTTTGTTTTTGCAATTTCAAACAATGCAGAGAGGAAAGCCACACCCATTGGGCTCCAAAGTACGGGTGAGAACTGACATATCTGGCATGGTGTCTACCAAGGTAGCATGTTCTGCAATGATATTATTCATAGTTCGTTCTGGTCTGGGGAAAAGAAGGCTCCTTCTCTCAGCGAGGTGAAGAAGTAAAATCATGACCTGTTGGCCACTTAAGATCAAATCAAATCTAGCTTGTTGTATTAAAAAAGAAACGAGAAACAACTGTCTGAAGTTACTTTTTATTTTTTAGCTAAGAAATACATAAATGGAATACAGAGTTCTGTAAAAGCAGCAGAGTGAGAACTCCTCAGCCGGTGTCAGCAGAGACGGGTAGTGATGGGTTTCTGCTCCCTCTATGACGTCCAGATTCTTCAGCCGCTGCTTCACGTGTTTGCAGAGTTCTGTCAGGAACAGACAATAAAGTCAGCGTCTAACGGAGGGTAGGCGGCCATCTTTCAGAAGACGCTACACAAAATCAGTCTCACATCAGATGCTCGGACGACGCTGACGGTAGACCAGCCGGTCTGTTAGGATCCTCTTGGAATCGCCTTTGGAGGGAAAGCTCTGAAAGGAAAACAAGAGAGAGAAAAAAACGTCAGGGTCAAAGGGTGATGGCCGAACATCCTCGCTGTCTTTCATCCGTACCTGCTGTAGGAGATGTGGTGGCTTCAGCAGGGGGTGGCGACGCTCCGGCCGCTACGCAACAGAGCTCCTCCCTCCGGGGTTTCGTAGCGAGCGCCTCTGGAAAAAAAGCAGGGAATAAAGTTAGCACGACTGAAGCTAATTTAAGGTGGACTTACAGAGAGAACCAGAACCTGACATCTTTAGACACGGGCCGGTCACTGTTAGCAAGAAATAGCAAGATTTGATGAACTTGTGGTTTGAAAACTTCAAATATGTTCTCAGTCATTCCACTCCTCTGGTTTAAAGAGCTTTAAATGAGAAGCCAGAGAAAGTGAAGGAGTGACCGGCATTATCTCCAGCTGCATAGAGACTAAAGTCATGTCCCTCCTCAACCCGTTGCTGCTCAACGAACTAGGCTGTTTGAATAAATTGTGATCTCAAAGATCATAGACACTCATAGGGTACAAAGAAAAGGAGCAGCATGCATCACGCTCATCAAAGCAACACTGTTTTAAAGTCACATGGAAGTACATGCAGCTGTCACATATGGAGATGAAGATAGTAAACTATATAGGTCATGTGTTTTAAGTGTAACATTTAGCACTATTTTCACTGCAGTAGCAATTATTACTGCTTTACTGTAAGAAAAAAAGCTGACGAGCCGCATGAAGCTTCGGGTTGGCTGTCCATAAAAAGGGATTTCCATGACAACGGGCAGAGAGCATTTTGTTGTGTAAAAATGTTGTAGATTTGTTGTGTAAAAATGTTGTAGATTTGTTGTGAAATGTCCTTTTTTGTCCATTTACTGGCATGTCAATCTATATGTATTTAAGATTAGTGGAAAAAATAAAAAGAGTGGGCGAGGATTGAACCTGCGACCTTCCCTTCCAGACTTTTAGTTGTGAAAGGTGAATATTTTTGGTGTACGTTTAAAGCATGTGTTGAATATTTGAGTCCATTCCCAGGCATGTGAGTATTGACGTGTCTAAGTGAAAAAAGGGGAAAAAAATGACCGGACGTTGAGCGAGTATCGAAGCAGCTACTTACCTTCTTAGAAGTTTTTTTTTTTAAACAACGTTAATGCTGGTTTCGTTACTCGGCAAGCTAAACGTCCGGTACCGAACCTACGAGGGAAAAAGATCTATTTGACATGTCCGAACGTCATCGGGACGCTTCCTCCTCTTTTTCCTGCTTCTTCTCACATTGGACATTCTTGCTCACCTATTTATTCTCTGTTGCTGCTTTTAGCCTCCTCGCTTTTACTTTTTACATCTTTTCAGGACTTTACGCTCAACCTTCACATATTCCACACTCTTCACACAGCCGCTTGTGCTCTTTCTTTTAGCCCCCCCTTCTCCAAAGTGATGCTATCAAAACAACTTGTCCTCTCAGATCATAGCAAAGTTACATCGAGCCTGGCTCAGCCATCGACTTTACATGGAAAACACGTCATTATGTTCAAAACCGTCGAAATGTGAAGCTTTCCACTACAAACCAATACCTTTCTCGCCCATTTAAGCTACTCAACACCGCCAACGCTAACCAGTTAGCCAGCAACTCACCACATTGCGTCGGGACTGGGTCGGGCTGGAAGCTCAACCGGGCTGCGGGTCTTCATCTCCTTCTTAAGCGGCAGCTGCAGCCCTGCCCGCGGTGTCAGAGAGGCGGCTCCAACACAGCTTTGCTTGCCGGCGGTGTCCCCACGGGAGATGGGAAGGTTCGACTGGACACCTCGGGTCCACAGCCGTCCAGCAGCAGCCGCCATTGTTGCTGTTGTTGTTGTTCATCTTCTTCCGTCTACTCGCTGCCGGCAGACCAGCTCTTTGGAGCATTACCGCCACCAGCTGGACTGGAGGTGTGAGGTCGAGGATTAGTCAGCAAGTAATGCAAAAAGAAGAATGAAAAAGCAAACTAGATCATTTTGGCCTCAATGGTTTCTATTAAGGATGGAATTAGGCGAGGACTGATCTGCTGTATGCCTAAGAGGTTTGGTTATGACAACATTTGTGTGGTCTGTACAAGTGACTGACATTGGATAGGAAATTTGCCCACAAGTTCCTCCCACAGGGTCACAAACTACCACAACTTGAAAATCCTTGGCTGAGCAACATCTATGTGATTCACTGTGCTGACAGATCCCATACCATGCTAAGTAAAGTCTAAACACACATGCATTTCTACAGTTGTCAAGACAAACATCCTCATTTTCTCACCATGTTATATATAATATAGGGAACATGTTTACTTTTTGTTATTGATATTCAGTACGTTTAGGTTTTTTTGCAAATCTGTGTAGCACAAGAACAATATGTAACACTGTTGAATCAAAGTTTATTGTCTTTAAAACTCAGATAAATTACTACTTTCAGGTGTTGACCCCAGTTCCTTGTTCAAGCTCAGATGCTTGGAGGATACTGCTAGCATTTTGTGGAACAAGTGAAATGCCTCATCGTTGCAAGGTGTGACCCAAGACCGGGCTGCCCATTAGCGGCCATCAGCATTCGTTTTAGGATGATAGTCATTGCCCAGTACGTTGGCTAGACAGGATGAATTGGTGCCAGCAGTGAGATGTAACACTTTGCCCCACACCCAATGTCTTCACTTTGTTTTTGCAATTTCAAACAATGCAGAGAGGAAAGCCACACCCATTGGGCTCCAAAGTACGGGTGAGAACTGACATATCTGGCATGGTGTCTACCAAGGTAGCATGTTCTGCAATGATATTATTCATAGTTCGTTCTGGTCTGGGGAAAAGAAGGCTCCTTCTCTCAGCGAGGTGAAGAAGTAAAATCATGACCTGTAGGCCACTTAAGATCAAATCAAATCTAGCTTGTTGTATTAAAAAAGAAACGAGAAACAACTGTCTGAAGTTACTTTTTATTTTTTAGCTAAGAAATACATAAATGGAATACAGAGTTCTGTAAAAGCAGCAGAGTGAGAACTCCTCAGCCGGTGTCAGCAGAGACGGGTAGTGATGGGTTTCTGCTCCCTCTATGACGTCCAGATTCTTCAGCCGCTGCTTCACGTGTTTGCAGAGTTCTGTCAGGAACAGACAATAAAGTCAGCGTCTAACGGAGGGTAGGCGGCCATCTTTCAGAAGACGCTACACAAAATCAGTCTCACATCAGATGCTCGGACGACGCTGACGGTAGACCAGCCGGTCTGTTAGGATCCTCTTGGAATCGCCTTTGGAGGGAAAGCTCTGAAAGGAAAACAAGAGAGAGAAAAAAACGTCAGGGTCAAAGGGTGATGGCCGAACATCCTCGCTGTCTTTCATCCGTACCTGCTGTAGGAGATGTGGTGGCTTCAGCAGGGGGTGGCGACGCTCCGGCCGCTACGCAACAGAGCTCCTCCCTCCGGGGTTTCGTAGCGAGCGCCTCTGGAAAAAAAGCAGGGAATAAAGTTAGCACGACTGAAGCTAATTTAAGGTGGACTTACAGAGAGAACCAGAACCTGACATCTTTAGACACGGGCCGGTCACTGTTAGCAAGAAATAGCAAGATTTGATGAACTTGTGGTTTGAAAACTTCAAATATGTTCTCAGTCATTCCACTCCTCTGGTTTAAAGAGCTTTAAATGAGAAGCCAGAGAAAGTGAAGGAGTGACCGGCATTATCTCCAGCTGCATAGAGACTAAAGTCATGTCCCTCCTCAACCCGTTGCTGCTCAACGAACTAGGCTGTTTGAATAAATTGTGATCTCAAAGATCATAGACACTCATAAGGTACAAAGAAAAGGAGCAGCATGCATCACGCTCATCAAAGCAACACTGTTTTAAAGTCACATGGAAGTACATGCAGCTGTCACATATGGAGATGAAGATAGTAAACTATATAGGTCATGTGTTTTAAGTGTAACATTTAGCACTATTTTCACTGCAGTAGCAATTATTACTGCTTTACTGTAAGAAAAAAAGCTGACGAGCCGCATGAAGCTTCGGGTTGGCTGTCCATAAAAAGGGATTTCCATGACAACGGGCAGAGAGCATTTTGTTGTGTAAAAATGTTGTAGATTTGTTGTGTAAAAATGTTGTAGATTTGTTGTGAAATGTCCTTTTTTGTCCATTTACTGGCATGTCAATCTATATGTATTTAAGATTAGTGGAAAAAATAAAAAGAGTGGGCGAGGATTGAACCTGCGACCTTCCCTTCCAGACTTTTAGTTGTGAAAGGTGAATATTTTTGGTGTACGTTTAAAGCATGTGTTGAATATTTGAGTCCATTCCCAGGCATGTGAGTATTGACGTGTCTAAGTGAAAAAAGGGGGAAAAAATGACCGGACGTTGAGCGAGTATCGAAGCAGCTACTTACCTTCTTAGAAGTTTTTTTTTTTTAAACAACGTTAATGCTGGTTTCGTTACTCGGCAAGCTAAACGTCCGGTACCGAACCTACGAGGGAAAAAGATCTATTTGACATGACCGAACGTCATCGGGACGCTTCCTCCTCTTTTTCCTGCTTCTTCTCACATTGGACATTCTTGCTCACCTATTTATTCTCTGTTGCTGCTTTTAGCCTCCTCGCTTTTACTTTTTACATCTTTTCAGGACTTTACGCTCAACCTTCACATATTCCACACTCTTCACACAGCCGCTTGTGCTCTTTCTTTTAGCCCCCCCTTCTCCAAAGTGATGCTATCAAAACAACTTGTCCTCTCAGATCATAGCAAAGTTACATCGAGCCTGGCTCAGCCATCGACTTTACATGCAAAACACGTCATTATGTTCAAAACCGTCGAAATGTGAAGCTTTCCACTACAAACCAATACCTTTCTCGCCCATTTAAGCTACTCAACACCGCCAACGCTAACCAGTTAGCCAGCAACTCACCACATTGCGTCGGGACTGGGTCGGGCTGGAAGCTCAACCGGGCTGCGGGTCTTCATCTCCTTCTTAAGCGGCAGCTGCAGCCCTGCCCGCGGTGTCAGAGAGGCGGCTCCAACACAGCTTTGCTTGCCGGCGGTGTCCCCACGGGAGATGGGAAGGTTCGACTGGACACCTCGGGTCCACAGCCGTCCAGCAGCAGCCGCCATTGTTGCTGTTGTTGTTGTTCATCTTCTTCCGTCTACTCGCTGCCGGCAGACCAGCTCTTTGGAGCATTACCGCCACCAGCTGGACTGGAGGTGTGAGGTCGAGGATTAGTCAGCAAGTAATGCAAAAAGAAGAATGAAAAAGCAAACTAGATCATTTTGGCCTCAATGGTTTCTATTAAGGATGGAATTAGGCGAGGACTGATCTGCTGTATGCCTAAGAGGTTTGGTTATGACAACATTTGTGTGGTCTGTACAAGTGACTGACATTGGATAGGAAATTTGCCCACAAGTTCCTCCCACAGGGTCACAAACTACCACAACTTGAAAATCCTTGGCTGAGCAACATCTATGTGATTCACTGTGCTGACAGATCCCATACCATGCTAAGTAAAGTCTAAACACACATGCATTTCTACAGTTGTCAAGACAAACATCCTCATTTTCTCACCATGTTATATATAATATAGGGAACATGTTTACTTTTTGTTATTGATATTCAGTACGTTTAGGTTTTTTTGCAAATCTGTGTAGCACAAGAACAATATGTAACACTGTTGAATCAAAGTTTATTGTCTTTAAAACTCAGATAAATTACTACTTTCAGGTGTTGACCCCAGTTCCTTGTTCAAGCTCAGATGCTTGGAGGATACTGCTAGCATTTTGTGGAACAAGTGAAATGCCTCATCGTTGCAAGGTGTGACCCAAGACCGGGCTGCCCATTAGCGGCCATCAGCATTCGTTTTAGGATGATAGTCATTGCCCAGTACGTTGGCTAGACAGGATGAATTGGTGCCAGCAGTGAGATGTAACACTTTGCCCCACACCCAATGTCTTCACTTTGTTTTTGCAATTTCAAACAATGCAGAGAGGAAAGCCACACCCATTGGGCTCCAAAGTACGGGTGAGAACTGACATATCTGGCATGGTGTCTACCAAGGTAGCATGTTCTGCAATGATATTATTCATAGTTCGTTCTGGTCTGGGGAAAAGAAGGCTCCTTCTCTCAGCGAGGTGAAGAAGTAAAATCATGACCTGTAGGCCACTTAAGATCAAATCAAATCTAGCTTGTTGTATTAAAAAAGAAACGAGAAACAACTGTCTGAAGTTACTTTTTATTTTTTAGCTAAGAAATACATAAATGGAATACAGAGTTCTGTAAAAGCAGCAGAGTGAGAACTCCTCAGCCGGTGTCAGCAGAGACGGGTAGTGATGGGTTTCTGCTCCCTCTATGACGTCCAGATTCTTCAGCCGCTGCTTCACGTGTTTGCAGAGTTCTGTCAGGAACAGACAATAAAGTCAGCGTCTAACGGAGGGTAGGCGGCCATCTTTCAGAAGACGCTACACAAAATCAGTCTCACATCAGATGCTCGGACGACGCTGACGGTAGACCAGCCGGTCTGTTAGGATCCTCTTGGAATCGCCTTTGGAGGGAAAGCTCTGAAAGGAAAACAAGAGAGAGAAAAAAACGTCAGGGTCAAAGGGTGATGGCCGAACATCCTCGCTGTCTTTCATCCGTACCTGCTGTAGGAGATGTGGTGGCTTCAGCAGGGGGTGGCGACGCTCCGGCCGCTACGCAACAGAGCTCCTCCCTCCGGGGTTTCGTAGCGAGCGCCTCTGGAAAAAAAGCAGGGAATAAAGTTAGCACGACTGAAGCTAATTTAAGGTGGACTTACAGAGAGAACCAGAACCTGACATCTTTAGACACGGGCCGGTCACTGTTAGCAAGAAATAGCAAGATTTGATGAACTTGTGGTTTGAAAACTTCAAATATGTTCTCAGTCATTCCACTCCTCTGGTTTAAAGAGCTTTAAATGAGAAGCCAGAGAAAGTGAAGGAGTGACCGGCATTATCTCCAGCTGCATAGAGACTAAAGTCATGTCCCTCCTCAACCCGTTGCTGCTCAACGAACTAGGCTGTTTGAATAAATTGTGATCTCAAAGATCATAGACACTCATAGGGTACAAAGAAAAGGAGCAGCATGCATCACGCTCATCAAAGCAACACTGTTTTAAAGTCACATGGAAGTACATGCAGCTGTCACATATGGAGATGAAGATAGTAAACTATATAGGTCATGTGTTTTAAGTGTAACATTTAGCACTATTTTCACTGCAGTAGCAATTATTACTGCTTTACTGTAAGAAAAAAAGCTGACGAGCCGCATGAAGCTTCGGGTTGGCTGTCCATAAAAAGGGATTTCCATGACAACGGGCAGAGAGCATTTTGTTGTGTAAAAATGTTGTAGATTTGTTGTGTAAAAATGTTGTAGATTTGTTGTGAAATGTCCTTTTTTGTCCATTTACTGGCATGTCAATCTATATGTATTTAAGATTAGTGGAAAAAATAAAAAGAGTGGGCGAGGATTGAACCTGCGACCTTCCCTTCCAGACTTTTAGTTGTGAAAGGTGAATATTTTTGGTGTACGTTTAAAGCATGTGTTGAATATTTGAGTCCATTCCCAGGCATGTGAGTATTGACGTGTCTAAGTGAAAAAAGGGGAAAAAAATGACCGGACGTTGAGCGAGTATCGAAGCAGCTACTTACCTTCTTAGAAGTTTTTTTTTTTTTTTAAACAACGTTAATGCTGGTTTCGTTACTCGGCAAGCTAAACGTCCGGTACCGAACCTACGAGGGAAAAAGATCTATTTGACATGACCGAACGTCATCGGGACGCTTCCTCCTCTTTTTCCTGCTTCTTCTCACATTGGACATTCTTGCTCACCTATTTATTCTCTGTTGCTGCTTTTAGCCTCCTCGCTTTTACTTTTTACATCTTTTCAGGACTTTACGCTCAACCTTCACATATTCCACACTCTTCACACAGCCGCTTGTGCTCTTTCTTTTAGCCCCCCCTTCTCCAAAGTGATGCTATCAAAACAACTTGTCCTCTCAGATCATAGCAAAGTTACATCGAGCCTGGCTCAGCCATCGACTTTACATGCAAAACACGTCATTATGTTCAAAACCGTCGAAATGTGAAGCTTTCCACTACAAACCAATACCTTTCTCGCCCATTTAAGCTACTCAACACCGCCAACGCTAACCAGTTAGCCAGCAACTCACCACATTGCGTCGGGACTGGGTCGGGCTGGAAGCTCAACCGGGCTGCGGGTCTTCATCTCCTTCTTAAGCGGCAGCTGCAGCCCTGCCCGCGGTGTCAGAGAGGCGGCTCCAACACAGCTTTGCTTGCCGGCGGTGTCCCCACGGGAGATGGGAAGGTTCGACTGGACACCTCGGGTCCACAGCCGTCCAGCAGCAGCCGCCATTGTTGCTGTTGTTGTTGTTCATCTTCTTCCGTCTACTCGCTGCCGGCAGACCAGCTCTTTGGAGCATTACCGCCACCAGCTGGACTGGAGGTGTGAGGTCGAGGATTAGGCAGCAAGTAATGCAAAAAGAAGAATGAAAAAGCAAACTAGATCATTTTGGCCTCAATGGTTTCTATTAAGGATGGAATTAGGCGAGGACTGATCTGCTGTATGCCTAAGAGGTTTGGTTATGACAACATTTGTGTGGTCTGTACAAGTGACTGACATTGGATAGGAAATTTGCCCACAAGTTCCTCCCACAGGGTCACAAACTACCACAACTTGAAAATCCTTGGCTGAGCAATATCTATGTGATTCACTGTGCTGACAGATCCCATACCATGCTAAGTAAAGTCTAAACACACATGCATTTCTACAGTTGTCAAGACAAACATCCTCATTTTCTCACCATGTTATATATAATATAGGGAACATGTTTACTTTTTGTTATTGATATTCAGTACGTTTAGGTTTTTTTGCAAATCTGTGTAGCACAAGAACAATATGTAACACTGTTGAATCAAAGTTTATTGTCTTTAAAACTCAGATAAATTACTACTTTCAGGTGTTGACCCCAGTCCCTTGTTCAAGCTCAGATGCTTGGAGGATACTGCTAGCATTTTGTGGAACAAATGAAATTCCTCATCGTTGCAAGGTGTGACCCAAGACCGGGCTGCCCATTGGCGGCCATCAGCATTCGTTTTAGGATGATAGTCATTGCCCAGTACGTTGGCTAGACAGGATGAATTGGTGCCAGCAGTGAGATGTAACACTTTGCCCCACACCCAATGTCTTCACTTTGTTTTTGCAATTTCAAACAATGCAGAGAGGAAAGCCACACCCATTGGGCTCCAAAGTACGGGTGAGAACTGACATATCTGGCATGGTGTCTACCAAGGTAGCATGTTCTGCAATGATATTATTCATAGTTCGTTCTGGTCTGGGGAAAAGAAGGCTCCTTCTCTCAGCGAGGTGAAGAAGTAAAATCATGACCTGTAGGCCACTTAAGATCAAATCAAATCTAGCTTGTTGTATTAAAAAAGAAACGAGAAACAACTGTCTGAAGTTACTTTTTATTTTTTAGCTAAGAAATACATAAATGGAATACAGAGTTCTGTAAAAGCAGCAGAGTGAGAACTCCTCAGCCGGTGTCAGCAGAGACGGGTAGTGATGGGTCTCTGCTCCCTCTATGACGTCCAGATTCTTCAGCCGCTGCTTCACGTGTTTGCAGAGTTCTGTCAGGAACAGACAATAAAGTCAGCGTCTAACGGAGGGTAGGCGGCCATCTTTCAGAAGACGCTACACAAAATCAGTCTCACATCAGATGCTCGGACGACGCTGACGGTAGACCAGCCGGTCTGTTAGGATCCTCTTGGAATCGCCTTTGGAGGGAAAGCTCTGAAAGGAAAACAAGAGAGAGAAAAAAACGTCAGGGTCAAAGGGTGATGGCCGAACATCCTCGCTGTCTTTCATCCGTACCTGCTGTAGGAGATGTGGTGGCTTCAGCAGGGGGTGGCGACGCTCCGGCCGCTACGCAACAGAGCTCCTCCCTCCGGGGTTTCGTAGCGAGCGCCTCTGGAAAAAAAGCAGGGAATAAAGTTAGCACGACTGAAGCTAATTTAAGGTGGACTTACAGAGAGAACCAGAACCTGACATCTTTAGACACGGGCCGGTCACTGTTAGCAAGAAATAGCAAGATTTGATGAACTTGTGGTTTGAAAACTTCAAATATGTTCTCAGTCATTCCACTCCTCTGGTTTAAAGAGCTTTAAATGAGAAGCCAGAGAAAGTGAAGGAGTGACCGGCATTATCTCCAGCTGCATAGAGACTAAAGTCATGTCCCTCCTCAACCCGTTGCTGCTCAACGAACTAGGCTGTTTGAATAAATTGTGATCTCAAAGATCATAGACACTCATAGGGTACAAAGAAAAGGAGCAGCATGCATCACGCTCATCAAAGCAACACTGTTTAAAAGTCACATGGAAGTACATGCAGCTGTCACATATGGAGATGAAGATAGTAAACTATATAGGTCATGTGTTTTAAGTGTAACATTTAGCACTATTTTCACTGCAGTAGCAATTATTACTGCTTTACTGTAAGAAAAAAAGCTGACGAGCCGCATGAAGCTTCGGGTTGGCTGTCCATAAAAAGGGATTTCCATGACAACGGGCAGAGAGCATTTTGTTGTGTAAAAATGTTGTAGATTTGTTGTGTAAAAATGTTGTAGATTTGTTGTGAAATGTCCTTTTTTGTCCATTTACTGGCATGTCAATGTATATGTATTTAAGATTAGTGGAAAAAATAAAAAGAGTGGGCGAGGATTGAACCTGCGACCTTCCCTTCCAGACTTTTAGTTGTGAAAGGTGAATATTTTTGGTGTACGTTTAAGGCATGTGTTGAATATTTGAGTCCATTCCCAGGCATGTGAGTATTGATGTGTCTAAGTGAAAAAAGGGGGAAAAAATGACCGGACGTTGAGCGAGTATCGAAGCAGCTACTTACCTTCTTAGAAGTTTTTTTTTTTAAACAACGTTAATGCTGGTTTCGTTACTCGGCAAGCTAAACGTCCGGTACCGAACCTACGAGGGAAAAAGATCTATTTGACATGACCGAACGTCATCGGGACGCTTCCTCCTCTTTTTCCTGCTTCTTCTCACATTGGACATTCTTGCTCACCTATTTATTCTCTGTTGCTGCTTTTAGCCTCCTCGCTTTTACTTTTTACATCATTTCAGGACTTTACGCTCAACCTTCACATATTCCACACTCTTCACACAGCCGCTTGTGCTCTTTCTTTTAGCCCCCCCTTCTCCAAAGTGATGCTATCAAAACAACTTGTCCTCTCAGATCATAGCAAAGTTACATCGAGCCTGGCTCAGCCATCGACTTTACATGCAAAACACGTCATTATGTTCAAAACCGTCGAAATGTGAAGCTTTCCACTACAAACCAATACCTTTCTCGCCCATTTAAGCTACTCAACACCGCCAACGCTAACCAGTTAGCCAGCAACTCACCACATTGCGTCGGGACTGGGTCGGGCTGGAAGCTCAACCGGGCTGCGGGTCTTCATCTCCTTCTTAAGCGGCAGCTGCAGCCCTGCCCGCGGTGTCAGAGAGGCGGCTCCAACACAGCTTTGCTTGCCGGCGGTGTCCCCACGGGAGATGGGAAGGTTCGACTGGACACCTCGGGTCCACAGCCGTCCAGCAGCAGCCGCCATTGTTGCTGTTGTTGTTGTTGTTGTTGTTCATCTTCTTCCGTCTACTCGCTGCCGGCAGACCAGCTCTTTGGAGCATTACCGCCACCGGCTGGACTGGAGGTGTGAGGTCGAGGATTAGGCAGCAAGTAATGCAAAAGGAAGAATGAAAAAGCAAACTAGATCATTTTGGCCTCAATGGTTTCTATTAAGGATGGAATTAGGCGAGGACTGATCTGCTGTATGCCTAAGAGGTTTGGTTATGACAACATTTGTGTGGTCTGTACAAGTGACTGACATTGGATAGGAAATTTGCCCACAAGTTCCTCCCACAGGGTCACAAACTACCACAACTTGAAAATCCTTGGCTGAGCAATATCTATGTGATTCACTGTGCTGACAGATCCCATACCATGCTAAGTAAAGTCTAAACACACATGCATTTCTACAGTTGTCAAGACAAACATCCTCATTTTCTCACCATGTTATATATAATATAGGGAACATGTTTACTTTTTGTTATTGATATTCAGTACGTTTAGGTTTTTTTGCAAATCTGTGTAGCACAAGAACAATATGTAACACTGTTGAATCAAAGTTTATTGTCTTTAAAACTCAGATAAATTACTACTTTCAGGTGTTGACCCCAGTCCCTTGTTCAAGCTCAGATGCTTGGAGGATACTGCTAGCATTTTGTGGAACAAATGAAATTCCTCATCGTTGCAAGGTGTGACCCAAGACCGGGCTGCCCATTGGCGGCCATCAGCATTCGTTTTAGGATGATAGTCATTGCCCAGTACGTTGGCTAGACAGGATGAATTGGTGCCAGCAGTGAGATGTAACACTTTGCCCCACACCCAATGTCTTCACTTTGTTTTTGCAATTTCAAACAATGCAGAGAGGAAAGCCACACCCATTGGGCTCCAAAGTACGGGTGAGAACTGACATATCTGGCATGGTGTCTACCAAGGTAGCATGTTCTGCAATGATATTATTCATAGTTCGTTCTGGTCTGGGGAAAAGAAGGCTCCTTCTCTCAGCGAGGTGAAGAAGTAAAATCATGACCGGTAGGCGACTTAAGATCAAATCAAATCTAGCTTGTTGTATTAAAAAAGAAACGAGAAACAACTGTCTGAAGTTACTTTTTATTTTTTAGCTAAGAAATACATAAATGGAATACAGAGTTCTGTAAAAGCAGCAGAGTGAGAACTCCTCAGCCGGTGTCAGCAGAGACGGGTAGTGATGGGTCTCTGCTCCCTCTATGACGTCCAGATTCTTCAGCCGCTGCTTCACGTGTTTGCAGAGTTCTGTCAGGAACAGACAATAAAATCAGCGTCTAACGGAGGGTAGGCGGCCATCTTTCAGAAGACGCTACACAAAATCAGTCTCACATCAGATGCTCGGACGACGCTGACGGTAGACCAGCCGGTCTGTTAGGATCCTCTTGGAATCGCCTTTGGAGGGAAAGCTCTGAAAGGAAAACAAGAGAGAGAAAAAAACGTCAGGGTCAAAGGGTGATGGCCGAACATCCTCGCTGTCTTTCATCCGTACCTGCTGTAGGAGATGTGGTGGCTTCAGCAGGGGGTGGCGACGCTCCGGCCGCTACGCAACAGAGCTCCTCCCTCCGGGGTTTCGTAGCGAGCGCCTCTGGAAAAAAAGCAGGGAATAAAGTTAGCACGACTGAAGCTAATTTAAGGTGGACTTACAGAGAGAACCAGAACCTGACATCTTTAGACACGGGCCGGTCACTGTTAGCAAGAAATAGCAAGATTTGATGAACTTGTGGTTTGAAAACTTCAAATATGTTCTCAGTCATTCCACTCCTCTGGTTTAAAGAGCTTTAAATGAGAAGCCAGAGAAAGTGAAGGAGTGACCGGCATTATCTCCAGCTGCATAGAGACTAAAGTCATGTCCCTCCTCAACCCGTTGCTGCTCAACGAACTAGGCTGTTTGAATAAATTGTGATCTCAAAGATCATAGACACTCATAGGGTACAAAGAAAAGGAGCAGCATGCATCACGCTCATCAAAGCAACACTGTTTTAAAGTCACATGGAAGTACATGCAGCTGTCACATATGGAGATGAAGATAGTAAACTATATAGGTCATGTGTTTTAAGTGTAACATTTAGCACTATTTTCACTGCAGTAGCAATTATTACTGCTTTACTGTAAGAAAAAAAGCTGACGAGCCGCATGAAGCTTCGGGTTGGCTGTCCATAAAAAGGGATTTCCATGACAACGGGCAGAGAGCATTTTGTTGTGTAAAAATGTTGTAGATTTGTTGTGTAAAAATGTTGTAGATTTGTTGTGAAATGTCCTTTTTTGTCCATTTACTGGCATGTCAATGTATATGTATTTAAGATTAGTGGAAAAAAAAAAAGAGTGGGCGAGGATTGAACCTGCGACCTTCCCTTCCAGACTTTTAGTTGTGAAAGGTGAATATTTTTGGTGTACGTTTAAAGCATGTGTTGAATATTTGAGTCCATTCCCAGGCATGTGAGTATTGACGTGTCTAAGTGAAAAAAGGGGAAAAAAATGACCGGACGTTGAGCGAGTATCGAAGCAGCTACTTACCTTCTTAGAAGTTTTTTTTTTTAAACAACGTTAATGCTGGTTTCGTTACTCGGCAAGCTAAACGTCCGGTACCGAACCTACGAGGGAAAAAGATCTATTTGACATGACCGAACGTCATCGGGACGCTTCCTCCTCTTTTTCCTGCTTCTTCTCACATTGGACATTCTTGCTCACCTATTTATTCTCTGTTGCTGCTTTTAGCCTCCTCGCTTTTACTTTTTACATCTTTTCAGGACTTTACGCTCAACCTTCACATATTCCACACTCTTCACACAGCCGCTTGTGCTCTTTCTTTTAGCCCCCCCTTCTCCAAAGTGATGCTATCAAAACAACTTGTCCTCTCAGATCATAGCAAAGTTACATCGAGCCTGGCTCAGCCATCGACTTTACATGGAAAACACGTCATTATGTTCAAAACCGTCGAAATGTGAAGCTTTCCACTACAAACCAATACCTTTCTCGCCCATTTAAGCTACTCAACACCGCCAACGCTAACCAGTTAGCCAGCAACTCACCACATTGCGTCGGGACTGGGTCGGGCTGGAAGCTCAACCGGGCTGCGGGTCTTCATCTCCTTCTTAAGCGGCAGCTGCAGCCCTGCCCGCGGTGTCAGAGAGGCGGCTCCAACACAGCTTTGCTTGCCGGCGGTGTCCCCACGGGAGATGGGAAGGTTCGACTGGACACCTCGGGTCCACAGCCGTCCAGCAGCAGCCGCCATTGTTGCTGTTGTTGTTGTTCATCTTCTTCCGTCTACTCGCTGCCGGCAGACCAGCTCTTTGGAGCATTACCGCCACCAGCTGGACTGGAGGTGTGAGGTCGAGGATTAGGCAGCAAGTAATGCAAAAAGAAGAATGAAAAAGCAAACTAGATCATTTTGGCCTCAATGGTTTCTATTAAGGATGGAATTAGGCGAGGACTGATCTGCTGTATGCCTAAGAGGTTTGGTTATGACAACATTTGTGTGGTCTGTACAAGTGACTGACATTGGATAGGAAATTTGCCCACAAGTTCCTCCCACAGGGTCACAAACTACCACAACTTGAAAATCCTTGGCTGAGCAACATCTATGTGATTCACTGTGCTGACAGATCCCATACCATGCTAAGTAAAGTCTAAACACACATGCATTTCTACAGTTGTCAAGACAAACATCCTCATTTTCTCACCATGTTATATATAATATAGGGAACATGTTTACTTTTTGTTATTGATATTCAGTACGTTTAGGTTTTTTTGCAAATCTGTGTAGCACAAGAACAATATGTAACACTGTTGAATCAAAGTTTATTGTCTTTAAAACTCAGATAAATTACTACTTTCAGGTGTTGACCCCAGTTCCTTGTTCAAGCTCAGATGCTTGGAGGATACTGCTAGCATTTTGTGGAACAAGTGAAATGCCTCATCGTTGCAAGGTGTGACCCAAGACCGGGCTGCCCATTAGCGGCCATCAGCATTCGTTTTAGGATGATAGTCATTGCCCAGTACGTTGGCTAGACAGGATGAATTGGTGCCAGCAGTGAGATGTAACACTTTGCCCCACACCCAATGTCTTCACTTTGTTTTTGCAATTTCAAACAATGCAGAGAGGAAAGCCACACCCATTGGGCTCCAAAGTACGGGTGAGAACTGACATATCTGGCATGGTGTCTACCAAGGTAGCATGTTCTGCAATGATATTATTCATAGTTCGTTCTGGTCTGGGGAAAAGAAGGCTCCTTCTCTCAGCGAGGTGAAGAAGTAAAATCATGACCTGTAGGCCACTTAAGATCAAATCAAATCTAGCTTGTTGTATTAAAAAAGAAACGAGAAACAACTGTCTGAAGTTACTTTTTATTTTTTAGCTAAGAAATACATAAATGGAATACAGAGTTCTGTAAAAGCAGCAGAGTGAGAACTCCTCAGCCGGTGTCAGCAGAGACGGGTAGTGATGGGTCTCTGCTCCCTCTATGACGTCCAGATTCTTCAGCCGCTGCTTCACGTGTTTGCAGAGTTCTGTCAGGAACAGACAATAAAGTCAGCGTCTAACGGAGGGTAGGCGGCCATCTTTCAGAAGACGCTACACAAAATCAGTCTCACATCAGATGCTCGGACGACGCTGACGGTAGACCAGCCGGTCTGTTAGGATCCTCTTGGAATCGCCTTTGGAGGGAAAGCTCTGAAAGGAAAACAAGAGAGAGAAAAAAACGTCAGGGTCAAAGGGTGATGGCCGAACATCCTCGCTGTCTTTCATCCGTACCTGCTGTAGGAGATGTGGTGGCTTCAGCAGGGGGTGGCGACGCTCCGGCCGCTACGCAACAGAGCTCCTCCCTCCGGGGTTTCGTAGCGAGCGCCTCTGGAAAAAAAGCAGGGAATAAAGTTAGCACGACTGAAGCTAATTTAAGGTGGACTTACAGAGAGAACCAGAACCTGACATCTTTAGACACGGGCCGGTCACTGTTAGCAAGAAATAGCAAGATTTGATGAACTTGTGGTTTGAAAACTTCAAATATGTTCTCAGTCATTCCACTCCTCTGGTTTAAAGAGCTTTAAATGAGAAGCCAGAGAAAGTGAAGGAGTGACCGGCATTATCTCCAGCTGCATAGAGACTAAAGTCATGTCCCTCCTCAACCCGTTGCTGCTCAACGAACTAGGCTGTTTGAATAAATTGTGATCTCAAAGATCATAGACACTCATAGGGTACAAAGAAAAGGAGCAGCATGCATCACGCTCATCAAAGCAACACTGTTTTAAAGTCACATGGAAGTACATGCAGCTGTCACATATGGAGATGAAGATAGTAAACTATATAGGTCATGTGTTTTAAGTGTAACATTTAGCACTATTTTCACTGCAGTAGCAATTATTACTGCTTTACTGTAAGAAAAAAAGCTGACGAGCCGCATGAAGCTTCGGGTTGGCTGTCCATAAAAAGGGATTTCCATGACAACGGGCAGAGAGCATTTTGTTGTGTAAAAATGTTGTAGATTTGTTGTGTAAAAATGTTGTAGATTTGTTGTGAAATGTCCTTTTTTGTCCATTTACTGGCATGTCAATCTATATGTATTTAAGATTAGTGGAAAAAATAAAAAGAGTGGGCGAGGATTGAACCTGCGACCTTCCCTTCCAGACTTTTAGTTGTGAAAGGTGAATATTTTTGGTGTACGTTTAAAGCATGTGTTGAATATTTGAGTCCATTCCCAGGCATGTGAGTATTGACGTGTCTAAGTGAAAAAAGGGGAAAAAAATGACCGGACGTTGAGCGAGTATCGAAGCAGCTACTTACCTTCTTAGAAGTTTTTTTTTTTTAAACAACGTTAATGCTGGTTTCGTTACTCGGCAAGCTAAACGTCCGGTACCGAACCTACGAGGGAAAAAGATCTATTTGACATGTCCGAACGTCATCGGGACGCTTCCTCCTCTTTTTCCTGCTTCTTCTCACATTGGACATTCTTGCTCACCTATTTATTCTCTGTTGCTGCTTTTAGCCTCCTCGCTTTTACTTTTTACATCTTTTCAGGACTTTACGCTCAACCTTCACATATTCCACACTCTTCACACAGCCGCTTGTGCTCTTTCTTTTAGCCCCCCCTTCTCCAAAGTGATGCTATCAAAACAACTTGTCCTCTCAGATCATAGCAAAGTTACATCGAGCCTGGCTCAGCCATCGACTTTACATGGAAAACACGTCATTATGTTCAAAACCGTCGAAATGTGAAGCTTTCCACTACAAACCAATACCTTTCTCGCCCATTTAAGCTACTCAACACCGCCAACGCTAACCAGTTAGCCAGCAACTCACCACATTGCGTCGGGACTGGGTCGGGCTGGAAGCTCAACCGGGCTGCGGGTCTTCATCTCCTTCTTAAGCGGCAGCTGCAGCCCTGCCCGCGGTGTCAGAGAGGCGGCTCCAACACAGCTTTGCTTGCCGGCGGTGTCCCCACGGGAGATGGGAAGGTTCGACTGGACACCTCGGGTCCACAGCCGTCCAGCAGCAGCCGCCATTGTTGCTGTTGTTGTTGTTCATCTTCTTCCGTCTACTCGCTGCCGGCAGACCAGCTCTTTGGAGCATTACCGCCACCAGCTGGACTGGAGGTGTGAGGTCGAGGATTAGTCAGCAAGTAATGCAAAAAGAAGAATGAAAAAGCAAACTAGATCATTTTGGCCTCAATGGTTTCTATTAAGGATGGAATTAGGCGAGGACTGATCTGCTGTATGCCTAAGAGGTTTGGTTATGACAACATTTGTGTGGTCTGTACAAGTGACTGACATTGGATAGGAAATTTGCCCACAAGTTCCTCCCACAGGGTCACAAACTACCACAACTTGAAAATCCTTGGCTGAGCAATATCTATGTGATTCACTGTGCTGACAGATCCCATACCATGCTAAGTAAAGTCTAAACACACATGCATTTCTACAGTTGTCAAGACAAACATCCTCATTTTCTCACCATGTTATATATAATATAGGGAACATGTTTACTTTTTGTTATTGATATTCAGTACGTTTAGGTTTTTTTGCAAATCTGTGTAGCACAAGAACAATATGTAACACTGTTGAATCAAAGTTTATTGTCTTTAAAACTCAGATAAATTACTACTTTCAGGTGTTGACCCCAGTTCCTTGTTCAAGCTCAGATGCTTGGAGGATACTGCTAGCATTTTGTGGAACAAGTGAAATGCCTCATCGTTGCAAGGTGTGACCCAAGACCGGGCTGCCCATTAGCGGCCATCAGCATTCGTTTTAGGATGATAGTCATTGCCCAGTACGTTGGCTAGACAGGATGAATTGGTGCCAGCAGTGAGATGTAACACTTTGCCCCACACCCAATGTCTTCACTTTGTTTTTGCAATTTCAAACAATGCAGAGAGGAAAGCCACACCCATTGGGCTCCAAAGTACGGGTGAGAACTGACATATCTGGCATGGTGTCTACCAAGGTAGCATGTTCTGCAATGATATTATTCATAGTTCGTTCTGGTCTGGGGAAAAGAAGGCTCCTTCTCTCAGCGAGGTGAAGAAGTAAAATCATGACCTGTTGGCCACTTAAGATCAAATCAAATCTAGCTTGTTGTATTAAAAAAGAAACGAGAAACAACTGTCTGAAGTTACTTTTTATTTTTTAGCTAAGAAATACATAAATGGAATACAGAGTTCTGTAAAAGCAGCAGAGTGAGAACTCCTCAGCCGGTGTCAGCAGAGACGGGTAGTGATGGGTCTCTGCTCCCTCTATGACGTCCAGATTCTTCAGCCGCTGCTTCACGTGTTTGCAGAGTTCTGTCAGGAACAGACAATAAAGTCAGCGTCTAACGGAGGGTAGGCGGCCATCTTTCAGAAGACGCTACACAAAATCAGTCTCACATCAGATGCTCGGACGACGCTGACGGTAGACCAGCCGGTCTGTTAGGATCCTCTTGGAATCGCCTTTGGAGGGAAAGCTCTGAAAGGAAAACAAGAGAGAGAAAAAAACGTCAGGGTCAAAGGGTGATGGCCGAACATCCTCGCTGTCTTTCATCCGTACCTGCTGTAGGAGATGTGGTGGCTTCAGCAGGGGGTGGCGACGCTCCGGCCGCTACGCAACAGAGCTCCTCCCTCCGGGGTTTCGTAGCGAGCGCCTCTGGAAAAAAAGCAGGGAATAAAGTTAGCATGACTGAAGCTAATTTAAGGTGGACTTACAGAGAGAACCAGAACCTGACATCTTTAGACACGGGCCGGTCACTGTTAGCAAGAAATAGCAAGATTTGATGAACTTGTGGTTTGAAAACTTCAAATATGTTCTCAGTCATTCCACTCCTCTGGTTTAAAGAGCTTTAAATGAGAAGCCAGAGAAAGTGAAGGAGTGACCGGCATTATCTCCAGCTGCATAGAGACTAAAGTCATGTCCCTCCTCAACCCGTTGCTGCTCAACGAACTAGGCTGTTTGAATAAATTGTGATCTCAAAGATCATAGACACTCATAGGGTACAAAGAAAAGGAGCAGCATGCATCACGCTCATCAAAGCAACACTGTTTTAAAGTCACATGGAAGTACATGCAGCTGTCACATATGGAGATGAAGATAGTAAACTATATAGGTCATGTGTTTTAAGTGTAACATTTAGCACTATTTTCACTGCAGTAGCAATTATTACTGCTTTACTGTAAGAAAAAAAGCTGACGAGCCGCATGAAGCTTCGGGTTGGCTGTCCATAAAAAGGGATTTCCATGACAACGGGCAGAGAGCATTTTGTTGTGTAAAAATGTTGTAGATTTGTTGTGTAAAAATGTTGTAGATTTGTTGTGAAATGTCCTTTTTTGTCCATTTACTGGCATGTCAATCTATATGTATTTAAGATTAGTGGAAAAAATAAAAAGAGTGGGCGAGGATTGAACCTGCGACCTTCCCTTCCAGACTTTTAGTTGTGAAAGGTGAATATTTTTGGTGTACGTTTAAGGCATGTGTTGAATATTTGAGTCCATTCCCAGGCATGTGAGTATTGATGTGTCTAAGTGAAAAAAGGGGAAAAAAATGACCGGACGTTGAGCGAGTATCGAAGCAGCTACTTACCTTCTTAGAAGTTTTTTTTTTTTTAAACAACGTTAATGCTGGTTTCGTTACTCGGCAAGCTAAACGTCCGGTACCGAACCTACGAGGGAAAAAGATCTATTTGACATGACCGAACGTCATCGGGACGCTTCCTCCTCTTGTTCCTGCTTCTTCTCACATTGGACATTCTTGCTCACCTATTTATTCTCTGTTGCTGCTTTTAGCCTCCTCGCTTTTACTTTTTACATCATTTCAGGACTTTACGCTCAACCTTCACATATTCCACACTCTTCACACAGCCGCTTGTGCTCTTTCTTTTAGCCCCCCCTTCTCCAAAGTGATGCTATCAAAACAACTTGTCCTCTCAGATCATAGCAAAGTTACATCGAGCCTGGCTCAGCCATCGACTTTACATGCAAAACACGTCATTATGTTCAAAACCGTCGAAATGTGAAGCTTTCCACTACAAACCAATACCTTTCTCGCCCATTTAAGCTACTCAACACCGCCAACGCTAACCAGTTAGCCAGCAACTCACCACATTGCGTCGGGACTGGGTCGGGCTGGAAGCTCAACCGGGCTGCGGGTCTTCATCTCCTTCTTAAGCGGCAGCTGCAGCCCTGCCCGCGGTGTCAGAGAGGCGGCTCCAACACAGCTTTGCTTGCCGGCGGTGTCCCCACGGGAGATGGGAAGGTTCGACTGGACACCTCGGGTCCACAGCCGTCCAGCAGCAGCCGCCATTGTTGCTGTTGTTGTTGTTGTTGTTCATCTTCTTCCGTCTACTCGCTGCCGGCAGACCAGCTCTTTGGAGCATTACCGCCACCGGCTGGACTGGAGGTGTGAGGTCGAGGATTAGGCAGCAAGTAATGCAAAAAGAAGAATGAAAAAGCAAACTAGATCATTTTGGCCTCAATGGTTTCTATTAAGGATGGAATTAGGCGAGGACTGATCTGCTGTATGCCTAAGAGGTTTGGTTATGACAACATTTGTGTGGTCTGTACAAGTGACTGACATTGGATAGGAAATTTGCCCACAAGTTCCTCCCACAGGGTCACAAACTACCACAACTTGAAAATCCTTGGCTGAGCAACATCTATGTGATTCACTGTGCTGACAGATCCCATACCATGCTAAGTAAAGTCTAAACACACATGCATTTCTACAGTTGTCAAGACAAACATCCTCATTTTCTCACCATGTTATATATAATATAGGGAACATGTTTACTTTTTGTTATTGATATTCAGTACGTTTAGGTTTTTTTGCAAATCTGTGTAGCACAAGAACAATATGTAACACTGTTGAATCAAAGTTTATTGTCTTTAAAACTCAGATAAATTACTACTTTCAGGTGTTGACCCCAGTTCCTTGTTCAAGCTCAGATGCTTGGAGGATACTGCTAGCATTTTGTGGAACAAGTGAAATGCCTCATCGTTGCAAGGTGTGACCCAAGACCGGGCTGCCCATTAGCGGCCATCAGCATTCGTTTTAGGATGATAGTCATTGCCCAGTACGTTGGCTAGACAGGATGAATTGGTGCCAGCAGTGAGATGTAACACTTTGCCCCACACCCAATGTCTTCACTTTGTTTTTGCAATTTCAAACAATGCAGAGAGGAAAGCCACACCCATTGGGCTCCAAAGTACGGGTGAGAACTGACATATCTGGCATGGTGTCTACCAAGGTAGCATGTTCTGCAATGATATTATTCATAGTTCGTTCTGGTCTGGGGAAAAGAAGGCTCCTTCTCTCAGCGAGGTGAAGAAGTAAAATCATGACCTGTAGGCCACTTAAGATCAAATCAAATCTAGCTTGTTGTATTAAAAAAGAAACGAGAAACAACTGTCTGAAGTTACTTTTTATTTTTTAGCTAAGAAATACATAAATGGAATACAGAGTTCTGTAAAAGCAGCAGAGTGAGAACTCCTCAGCCGGTGTCAGCAGAGACGGGTAGTGATGGGTCTCTGCTCCCTCTAAGACGTCCAGATTCTTCAGCCGCTGCTTCACGTGTTTGCAGAGTTCTGTCAGGAACAGACAATAAAGTCAGCGTCTAACGGAGGGTAGGCGGCCATCTTTCAGAAGACGCTACACAAAATCAGTCTCACATCAGATGCTCGGACGACGCTGACGGTAGACCAGCCGGTCTGTTAGGATCCTCTTGGAATCGCCTTTGGAGGGAAAGCTCTGAAAGGAAAACAAGAGAGAGAAAAAAACGTCAGGGTCAAAGGGTGATGGCCGAACATCCTCGCTGTCTTTCATCCGTACCTGCTGTAGGAGATGTGGTGGCTTCAGCAGGGGGTGGCGACGCTCCGGCCGCTACGCAACAGAGCTCCTCCCTCCGGGGTTTCGTAGCGAGCGCCTCTGGAAAAAAAGCAGGGAATAAAGTTAGCACGACTGAAGCTAATTTAAGGTGGACTTACAGAGAGAACCAGAACCTGACATCTTTAGACACGGGCCGGTCACTGTTAGCAAGAAATAGCAAGATTTGATGAACTTGTGGTTTGAAAACTTCAAATATGTTCTCAGTCATTCCACTCCTCTGGTTTAAAGAGCTTTAAATGAGAAGCCAGAGAAAGTGAAGGAGTGACCGGCATTATCTCCAGCTGCATAGAGACTAAAGTCATGTCCCTCCTCAACCCGTTGCTGCTCAACGAACTAGGCTGTTTGAATAAATTGTGATCTCAAAGATCATAGACACTCATAGGGTACAAAGAAAAGGAGCAGCATGCATCACGCTCATCAAAGCAACACTGTTTTAAAGTCACATGGAAGTACATGCAGCTGTCACATATGGAGATGAAGATAGTAAACTATATAGGTCATGTGTTTTAAGTGTAACATTTAGCACTATTTTCACTGCAGTAGCAATTATTACTGCTTTACTGTAAGAAAAAAAAGCTGACGAGCCGCATGAAGCTTCGGGTTGGCTGTCCATAAAAAGGGATTTCCATGACAACGGGCAGAGAGCATTTTGTTGTGTAAAAATGTTGTAGATTTGTTGTGTAAAAATGTTGTAGATTTGTTGTGAAATGTCCTTTTTTGTCCATTTACTGGCATGTCAATCTATATGTATTTAAGATTAGTGGAAAAAATAAAAAGAGTGGGCGAGGATTGAACCTGCGACCTTCCCTTCCAGACTTTTAGTTGTGAAAGGTGAATATTTTTGGTGTACGTTTAAGGCATGTGTTGAATATTTGAGTCCATTCCCAGGCATGTGAGTATTGATGTGTCTAAGTGAAAAAAGGGGAAAAAAATGACCGGACGTTGAGCGAGTATCGAAGCAGCTACTTACCTTCTTAGAAGTTTTTTTTTTTTTTTAAACAACGTTAATGCTGGTTTCGTTACTCGGCAAGCTAAACGTCCGGTACCGAACCTACGAGGGAAAAAGATCTATTTGACATGACCGAACGTCATCGGGACGCTTCCTCCTCTTGTTCCTGCTTCTTCTCACATTGGACATTCTTGCTCACCTATTTATTCTCTGTTGCTGCTTTTAGCCTCCTCGCTTTTACTTTTTACATCTTTTCAGGACTTTACGCTCAACCTTCACATATTCCACACTCTTCACACAGCCGCTTGTGCTCTTTCTTTTAGCCCCCCCTTCTCCAAAGTGATGCTATCAAAACAACTTGTCCTCTCAGATCATAGCAAAGTTACATCGAGCCTGGCTCAGCCATCGACTTTACATGCAAAACACGTCATTATGTTCAAAACCGTCGAAATGTGAAGCTTTCCACTACAAACCAATACCTTTCTCGCCCATTTAAGCTACTCAACACCGCCAACGCTAACCAGTTAGCCAGCAACTCACCACATTGCGTCGGGACTGGGTCGGGCTGGAAGCTCAACCGGGCTGCGGGTCTTCATCTCCTTCTTAAGCGGCAGCTGCAGCCCTGCCCGCGGTGTCAGATAGGCGGCTCTAACACAGCTTTGCTTGCCGGCGGTGTCCCCACGGGAGATGGGAAGGTTCGACTGGACACCTCGGGTCCACAGCCGTCCAGCAGCAGCCGCCATTGTTGCTGTTGTTGTTGTTGTTGTTCATCTTCTTCCGTCTACTCGCTGCCGGCAGACCAGCTCTTTGGAGCATTACCGCCACCGGCTGGACTGGAGGTGTGAGGTCGAGGATTAGGCAGCAAGTAATGCAAAAAGAAGAATGAAAAAGCAAACTAGATCATTTTGGCCTCAATGGTTTCTATTAAGGATGGAATTAGGCGAGGACTGATCTGCTGTATGCCTAAGAGGTTTGGTTATGACAACATTTGTGTGGTCTGTACAAGTGACTGACATTGGATAGGAAATTTGCCCACAAGTTCCTCCCACAGGGTCACAAACTACCACAACTTGAAAATCCTTGGCTGAGCAACATCTATGTGATTCACTGTGCTGACAGATCCCATACCATGCTAAGTAAAGTCTAAACACACATGCATTTCTACAGTTGTCAAGACAAACATCCTCATTTTCTCACCATGTTATATATAATATAGGGAACATGTTTACTTTTTGTTATTGATATTCAGTACGTTTAGGTTTTTTTGCAAATCTGTGTAGCACAAGAACAATATGTAACACTGTTGAATCAAAGTTTATTGTCTTTAAAACTCAGATAAATTACTACTTTCAGGTGTTGACCCCAGTTCCTTGTTCAAGCTCAGATGCTTGGAGGATACTGCTAGCATTTTGTGGAACAAGTGAAATGCCTCATCGTTGCAAGGTGTGACCCAAGACCGGGCTGCCCATTAGCGGCCATCAGCATTCGTTTTAGGATGATAGTCATTGCCCAGTACGTTGGCTAGACAGGATGAATTGGTGCCAGCAGTGAGATGTAACACTTTGCCCCACACCCAATGTCTTCACTTTGTTTTTGCAATTTCAAACAATGCAGAGAGGAAAGCCACACCCATTGGGCTCCAAAGTACGGGTGAGAACTGACATATCTGGCATGGTGTCTACCAAGGTAGCATGTTCTGCAATGATATTATTCATAGTTCGTTCTGGTCTGGGGAAAAGAAGGCTCCTTCTCTCAGCGAGGTGAAGAAGTAAAATCATGACCTGTAGGCCACTTAAGATCAAATCAAATCTAGCTTGTTGTATTAAAAAAGAAACGAGAAACAACTGTCTGAAGTTACTTTTTATTTTTTAGCTAAGAAATACATAAATGGAATACAGAGTTCTGTAAAAGCAGCAGAGTGAGAACTCCTCAGCCGGTGTCAGCAGAGACGGGTAGTGATGGGTCTCTGCTCCCTCTATGACGTCCAGATTCTTCAGCCGCTGCTTCACGTGTTTGCAGAGTTCTGTCAGGAACAGACAATAAAGTCAGCGTCTAACGGAGGGTAGGCGGCCATCTTTCAGAAGACGCTACACAAAATCAGTCTCACATCAGATGCTCGGACGACGCTGACGGTAGACCAGCCGGTCTGTTAGGATCCTCTTGGAATCGCCTTTGGAGGGAAAGCTCTGAAAGGAAAACAAGAGAGAGAAAAAAACGTCAGGGTCAAAGGGTGATGGCCGAACATCCTCGCTGTCTTTCATCCGTACCTGCTGTAGGAGATGTGGTGGCTTCAGCAGGGGGTGGCGACGCTCCGGCCGCTACGCAACAGAGCTCCTCCCTCCGGGGTTTCGTAGCGAGCGCCTCTGGAAAAAAAGCAGGGAATAAAGTTAGCACGACTGAAGCTAATTTAAGGTGGACTTACAGAGAGAACCAGAACCTGACATCTTTAGACACGGGCCGGTCACTGTTAGCAAGAAATAGCAAGATTTGATGAACTTGTGGTTTGAAAACTTCAAATATGTTCTCGGTCATTCCACTCCTCTGGTTTAAAGAGCTTTAAATGAGAAGCCAGAGAAAGTGAAGGAGTGACCGGCATTATCTCCAGCTGCATAGAGACTAAAGTCATGTCCCTCCTCAACCCGTTGCTGCTCAACGAACTAGGCTGTTTGAATAAATTGTGATCTCAAAGATCATAGACACTCATAGGGTACAAAGAAAAGGAGCAGCATGCATCACGCTCATCAAAGCAACACTGTTTTAAAGTCACATGGAAGTACATGCAGCTGTCACATATGGAGATGAAGATAGTAAACTATATAGGTCATGTGTTTTAAGTGTAACATTTAGCACTATTTTCACTGCAGTAGCAATTATTACTGCTTTACTGTAAGAAAAAAAGCTGACGAGCCGCATGAAGCTTCGGGTTGGCTGTCCATAAAAAGGGATTTCCATGACAACGGGCAGAGAGCATTTTGTTGTGTAAAAATGTTGTAGATTTGTTGTGTAAAAATGTTGTAGATTTGTTGTGAAATGTCCTTTTTTGTCCATTTACTGGCATGTCAATCTATATGTATTTAAGATTAGTGGAAAAAATAAAAAGAGTGGGCGAGGATTGAACCTGCGACCTTCCCTTCCAGACTTTTAGTTGTGAAAGGTGAATATTTTTGGTGTACGTTTAAGGCATGTGTTGAATATTTGAGTCCATTCCCAGGCATGTGAGTATTGATGTGTCTAAGTGAAAAAAGGGGGAAAAAATGACCGGACGTTGAGCGAGTATCGAAGCAGCTACTTAACTTCTTAGAAGTTTTTTTTTTTAAACAACGTTAATGCTGGTTTCGTTACTCGGCAAGCTAAACGTCCGGTACCGAACCTACGAGGGAAAAAGATCTATTTGACATGACCGAACGTCATCGGGACGCTTCCTCCTCTTTTTCCTGCTTCTTCTCACATTGGACATTCTTGCTCACCTATTTATTCTCTGTTGCTGCTTTTAGCCTCCTCGCTTTTACTTTTTACATCTTTTCAGGACTTTACGCTCAACCTTCACATATTCCACACTCTTCACACAGCCGCTTGTGCTCTTTCTTTTAGCCCCCCCTTCTCCAAAGTGATGCTATCAAAACAACTTGTCCTCTCAGATCATAGCAAAGTTACATCGAGCCTGGCTCAGCCATCGACTTTACATGCAAAACACGTCATTATGTTCAAAACCGTCGAAATGTGAAGCTTTCCACTACAAACCAATACCTTTCTCGCCCATTTAAGCTACTCAACACCGCCAACGCTAACCAGTTAGCCAGCAACTCACCACATTGCGTCGGGACTGGGTCGGGCTGGAAGCTCAACCGGGCTGCGGGTCTTCATCTCCTTCTTAAGCGGCAGCTGCAGCCCTGCCCGCGGTGTCAGAGAGGCGGCTCCAACACAGCTTTGCTTGCCGGCGGTGTCCCCACGGGAGATGGGAAGGTTCGACTGGACACCTCGGGTCCACAGCCGTCCAGCAGCAGCCGCCATTGTTGCTGTTGTTGTTGTTCATCTTCTTCCGTCTACTCGCTGCCGGCAGACCAGCTCTTTGGAGCATTACCGCCACCAGCTGGACTGGAGGTGTGAGGTCGAGGATTAGTCAGCAAGTAATGCAAAAAGAAGAATGAAAAAGCAAACTAGATCATTTTGGCCTCAATGGT
Organism: Valencia hispanica; assembly: GCA_963556495.2. Taxonomy (NCBI): domain Eukaryota; kingdom Metazoa; phylum Chordata; class Actinopteri; order Cyprinodontiformes; family Valenciidae; genus Valencia; species Valencia hispanica. The sequence goes on from OY747716.1 coordinate 17,743,104, forward strand.
TTCTATTAAGGATGGAATTAGGCGAGGACTGATCTGCTGTATGCCTAAGAGGTTTGGTTATGACAACATTTGTGTGGTCTGTACAAGTGACTGACATTGGATAGGAAATTTGCCCACAAGTTCCTCCCACAGGGTCACAAACTACCACAACTTGAAAATCCTTGGCTGAGCAACATCTATGTGATTCACTGTGCTGACAGATCCCATACCATGCTAAGTAAAGTCTAAACACACATGCATTTCTACAGTTGTCAAGACAAACATCCTCATTTTCTCACCATGTTATATATAATATAGGGAACATGTTTACTTTTTGTTATTGATATTCAGTACGTTTAGGTTTTTTTGCAAATCTGTGTAGCACAAGAACAATATGTAACACTGTTGAATCAAAGTTTATTGTCTTTAAAACTCAGATAAATTACTACTTTCAGGTGTTGACCCCAGTTCCTTGTTCAAGCTCAGATGCTTGGAGGATACTGCTAGCATTTTGTGGAACAAGTGAAATGCCTCATCGTTGCAAGGTGTGACCCAAGACCGGGCTGCCCATTAGCGGCCATCAGCATTCGTTTTAGGATCATAGTCATTGCCCAGTACGTTGGCTAGACAGGATGAATTGGTGCCAGCAGTGAGATGTAACACTTTGCCCCACACCCAATGTCTTCACTTTGTTTTTGCAATTTCAAACAATGCAGAGAGGAAAGCCACACCCATTGGGCTCCAAAGTACGGGTGAGAACTGACATATCTGGCATGGTGTCTACCAAGGTAGCATGTTCTGCAATGATATTATTCATAGTTCGTTCTGGTCTGGGGAAAAGAAGGCTCCTTCTCTCAGCGAGGTGAAGAAGTAAAATCATGACCTGTAGGCCACTTAAGATCAAATCAAATCTAGCTTGTTGTATTAAAAAAGAAACGAGAAACAACTGTCTGAAGTTACTTTTTATTTTTTAGCTAAGAAATACATAAATGGAATACAGAGTTCTGTAAAAGCAGCAGAGTGAGAACTCCTCAGCCGGTGTCAGCAGAGACGGGTAGTGATGGGTTTCTGCTCCCTCTATGACGTCCAGATTCTTCAGCCGCTGCTTCACGTGTTTGCAGAGTTCTGTCAGGAACAGACAATAAAGTCAGCGTCTAACGGAGGGTAGGCGGCCATCTTTCAGAAGACGCTACACAAAATCAGTCTCACATCAGATGCTCGGACGACGCTGACGGTAGACCAGCCGGTCTGTTAGGATCCTCTTGGAATCGCCTTTGGAGGGAAAGCTCTGAAAGGAAAACAAGAGAGAGAAAAAACCTCAGGGTCAAAGGGTGATGGCCGAACATCCTCGCTGTCTTTCATCCGTACCTGCTGTAGGAGATGTGGTGGCTTCAGCAGGGGGTGGCGACGCTCCGGCCGCTACGCAACAGAGCTCCTCCCTCCGGGGTTTCGTAGCGAGCGCCTCTGGAAAAAAAGCAGGGAATAAAGTTAGCACGACTGAAGCTAATTTAAGGTGGACTTACAGAGAGAACCAGAACCTGACATCTTTAGACACGGGCCGGTCACTGTTAGCAAGAAATAGCAAGATTTGATGAACTTGTGGTTTGAAAACTTCAAATATGTTCTCAGTCATTCCACTCCTCTGGTTTAAAGAGCTTTAAATGAGAAGCCAGAGAAAGTGAAGGAGTGACCGCCATTATCTCCAGCTGCATAGAGACTAAAGTCATGTCCCTCCTCAACCCGTTGCTGCTCAACGAACTAGGCTGTTTGAATAAATTGTGATCTCAAAGATCATAGACACTCATAGGGTACAAAGAAAAGGAGCAGCATGCATCACGCTCATCAAAGCAACACTGTTTTAAAGTCACATGGAAGTACATGCAGCTGTCACATATGGAGATGAAGATAGTAAACTATATAGGTCATGTGTTTTAAGTGTAACATTTAGCACTATTTTCACTGCAGTAGCAATTATTACTGCTTTACTGTAAGAAAAAAAGCTGACGAGCCGCATGAAGCTTCGGGTTGGCTGTCCATAAAAAGGGATTTCCATGACAACGGGCAGAGAGCATTTTGTTGTGTAAAAATGTTGTAGATTTGTTGTGTAAAAATGTTGTAGATTTGTTGTGAAATGTCCTTTTGTGTCCATTTACTGGCATGTCAATGTATATGTATTTAAGATTAGTGGAAAAAATAAAAAGAGTGGGCGAGGATTGAACCTGCGACCTTCCCTTCCAGACTTTTAGTTGTGAAAGGTGAATATTTTTGGTGTACGTTTAAAGCATGTGTTGAATATTTGAGTCCATTCCCAGGCATGTGAGTATTGACGTGTCTAAGTGAAAAAAGGGGGAAAAAATGACCGGACGTTGAGCGAGTATCGAAGCAGCTACTTACCTTCTTAGAAGTTTTTTTTTTTTAAACAACGTTAATGCTGGTTTCGTTACTCGGCAAGCTAAACGTCCGGTACCGAACCTACGAGGGAAAAAGATCTATTTGACATGTCCGAACGTCATCGGGACGCTTCCTCCTCTTTTTCCTGCTTCTTCTCACATTGGACATTCTTGCTCACCTATTTATTCTCTGTTGCTGCTTTTAGCCTCCTCGCTTTTACTTTTTACATCTTTTCAGGACTTTACGCTCAACCTTCACATATTCCACACTCTTCACACAGCCGCTTGTGCTCTTTCTTTTAGCCCCCCCTTCTCCAAAGTGATGCTATCAAAACAACTTGTCCTCTCAGATCATAGCAAAGTTACATCGAGCCTGGCTCAGCCATCGACTTTACATGGAAAACACGTCATTATGTTCAAAACCGTCGAAATGTGAAGCTTTCCACTACAAACCAATACCTTTCTCGCCCATTTAAGCTACTCAACACCGCCAACGCTAACCAGTTAGCCAGCAACTCACCACATTGCGTCGGGACTGGGTCGGGCTGGAAGCTCAACCGGGCTGCGGGTCTTCATCTCCTTCTTAAGCGGCAGCTGCAGCCCTGCCCGCGGTGTCAGAGAGGCGGCTCCAACACAGCTTTGCTTGCCGGCGGTGTCCCCACGGGAGATGGGAAGGTTCGACTGGACACCTCGGGTCCACAGCCGTCCAGCAGCAGCCGCCATTGTTGCTGTTGTTGTTGTTGTTGTTCATCTTCTTCCGTCTACTCGCTGCCGGCAGACCAGCTCTTTGGAGCATTACCGCCACCAGCTGGACTGGAGGTGTGAGGTCGAGGATTAGTCAGCAAGTAATGCAAAAAGAAGAATGAAAAAGCAAACTAGATCATTTTGGCCTCAATGGTTTCTATTAAGGATGGAATTAGGCGAGGACTGATCTGCTGTATGCCTAAGAGGTTTGGTTATGACAACATTTGTGTGGTCTGTACAAGTGACTGACATTGGATAGGAAATTTGCCCACAAGTTCCTCCCACAGGGTCACAAACTACCACAACTTGAAAATCCTTGGCTGAGCAATATCTATGTGATTCACTGTGCTGACAGATCCCATACCATGCTAAGTAAAGTCTAAACACACATGCATTTCTACAGTTGTCAAGACAAACATCCTCATTTTCTCACCATGTTATATATAATATAGGGAACATGTTTACTTTTTGTTATTGATATTCAGTACGTTTAGGTTTTTTTGCAAATCTGTGTAGCACAAGAACAATATGTAACACTGTTGAATCAAAGTTTATTGTCTTTAAAACTCAGATAAATTACTACTTTCAGGTGTTGACCCCAGTCCCTTGTTCAAGCTCAGATGCTTGGAGGATACTGCTAGCATTTTGTGGAACAAATGAAATTCCTCATCGTTGCAAGGTGTGACCCAAGACCGGGCTGCCCATTGGCGGCCATCAGCATTCGTTTTAGGATGATAGTCATTGCCCAGTACGTTGGCTAGACAGGATGAATTGGTGCCAGCAGTGAGATGTAACACTTTGCCCCACACCCAATGTCTTCACTTTGTTTTTGCAATTTCAAACAATGCAGAGAGGAAAGCCACACCCATTGGGCTCCAAAGTACGGGTGAGAACTGACATATCTGGCATGGTGTCTACCAAGGTAGCATGTTCTGCAATGATATTATTCATAGTTCGTTCTGGTCTGGGGAAAAGAAGGCTCCTTCTCTCAGCGAGGTGAAGAAGTAAAATCATGACCTGTAGGCCACTTAAGATCAAATCAAATCTAGCTTGTTGTATTAAAAAAGAAACGAGAAACAACTGTCTGAAGTTACTTTTTATTTTTTAGCTAAGAAATACATAAATGGAATACAGAGTTCTGTAAAAGCAGCAGAGTGAGAACTCCTCAGCCGGTGTCAGCAGAGACGGGTAGTGATGGGTCTCTGCTCCCTCTATGACGTCCAGATTCTTCAGCCGCTGCTTCACGTGTTTGCAGAGTTCTGTCAGGAACAGACAATAAAGTCAGCGTCTAACGGAGGGTAGGCGGCCATCTTTCAGAAGACGCTACACAAAATCAGTCTCACATCAGATGCTCGGACGACGCTGACGGTAGACCAGCCGGTCTGTTAGGATCCTCTTGGAATCGCCTTTGGAGGGAAAGCTCTGAAAGGAAAACAAGAGAGAGAAAAAAACGTCAGGGTCAAAGGGTGATGGCCGAACATCCTCGCTGTCTTTCATCCGTACCTGCTGTAGGAGATGTGGTGGCTTCAGCAGGGGGTGGCGACGCTCCGGCCGCTACGCAACAGAGCTCCTCCCTCCGGGGTTTCGTAGCGAGCGCCTCTGGAAAAAAAGCAGGGAATAAAGTTAGCACGACTGAAGCTAATTTAAGGTGGACTTACAGAGAGAACCAGAACCTGACATCTTTAGACACGGGCCGGTCACTGTTAGCAAGAAATAGCAAGATTTGATGAACTTGTGGTTTGAAAACTTCAAATATGTTCTCAGTCATTCCACTCCTCTGGTTTAAAGAGCTTTAAATGAGAAGCCAGAGAAAGTGAAGGAGTGACCGGCATTATCTCCAGCTGCATAGAGACTAAAGTCATGTCCCTCCTCAACCCGTTGCTGCTCAACGAACTAGGCTGTTTGAATAAATTGTGATCTCAAAGATCATAGACACTCATAGGGTACAAAGAAAAGGAGCAGCATGCATCACGCTCATCAAAGCAACACTGTTTAAAAGTCACATGGAAGTACATGCAGCTGTCACATATGGAGATGAAGATAGTAAACTATATAGGTCATGTGTTTTAAGTGTAACATTTAGCACTATTTTCACTGCAGTAGCAATTATTACTGCTTTACTGTAAGAAAAAAAGCTGACGAGCCGCATGAAGCTTCGGGTTGGCTGTCCATAAAAAGGGATTTCCATGACAACGGGCAGAGAGCATTTTGTTGTGTAAAAATGTTGTAGATTTGTTGTGTAAAAATGTTGTAGATTTGTTGTGAAATGTCCTTTTTTGTCCATTTACTGGCATGTCAATCTATATGTATTTAAGATTAGTGGAAAAAATAAAAAGAGTGGGCGAGGATTGAACCTGCGACCTTCCCTTCCAGACTTTTAGTTGTGAAAGGTGAATATTTTTGGTGTACGTTTAAGGCATGTGTTGAATATTTGAGTCCATTCCCAGGCATGTGAGTATTGATGTGTCTAAGTGAAAAAAGGGGAAAAAATGACCGGACGTTGAGCGAGTATCGAAGCAGCTACTTACCTTCTTAGAAGTTTTTTTTTTTAAACAACGTTAATGCTGGTTTCGTTACTCGGCAAGCTAAACGTCCGGTACCGAACCTACGAGGGAAAAAGATCTATTTGACATGACCGAACGTCATCGGGACGCTTCCTCCTCTTTTTCCTGCTTCTTCTCACATTGGACATTCTTGCTCACCTATTTATTCTCTGTTGCTGCTTTTAGCCTCCTCGCTTTTACTTTTTACATCATTTCAGGACTTTACGCTCAACCTTCACATATTCCACACTCTTCACACAGCCGCTTGTGCTCTTTCTTTTAGCCCCCCCTTCTCCAAAGTGATGCTATCAAAACAACTTGTCCTCTCAGATCATAGCAAAGTTACATCGAGCCTGGCTCAGCCATCGACTTTACATGCAAAACACGTCATTATGTTCAAAACCGTCGAAATGTGAAGCTTTCCACTACAAACCAATACCTTTCTCGCCCATTTAAGCTACTCAACACCGCCAACGCTAACCAGTTAGCCAGCAACTCACCACATTGCGTCGGGACTGGGTCGGGCTGGAAGCTCAACCGGGCTGCGGGTCTTCATCTCCTTCTTAAGCGGCAGCTGCAGCCCTGCCCGCGGTGTCAGAGAGGCGGCTCCAACACAGCTTTGCTTGCCGGCGGTGTCCCCACGGGAGATGGGAAGGTTCGACTGGACACCTCGGGTCCACAGCCGTCCAGCAGCAGCCGCCATTGTTGCTGTTGTTGTTGTTGTTGTTGTTCATCTTCTTCCGTCTACTCGCTGCCGGCAGACCAGCTCTTTGGAGCATTACCGCCACCGGCTGGACTGGAGGTGTGAGGTCGAGGATTAGGCAGCAAGTAATGCAAAAGGAAGAATGAAAAAGCAAACTAGATCATTTTGGCCTCAATGGTTTCTATTAAGGATGGAATTAGGCGAGGACTGATCTGCTGTATGCCTAAGAGGTTTGGTTATGACAACATTTGTGTGGTCTGTACAAGTGACTGACATTGGATAGGAAATTTGCCCACAAGTTCCTCCCACAGGGTCACAAACTACCACAACTTGAAAATCCTTGGCTGAGCAATATCTATGTGATTCACTGTGCTGACAGATCCCATACCATGCTAAGTAAAGTCTAAACACACATGCATTTCTACAGTTGTCAAGACAAACATCCTCATTTTCTCACCATGTTATATATAATATAGGGAACATGTTTACTTTTTGTTATTGATATTCAGTACGTTTAGGTTTTTTTGCAAATCTGTGTAGCACAAGAACAATATGTAACACTGTTGAATCAAAGTTTATTGTCTTTAAAACTCAGATAAATTACTACTTTCAGGTGTTGACCCCAGTCCCTTGTTCAAGCTCAGATGCTTGGAGGATACTGCTAGCATTTTGTGGAACAAATGAAATTCCTCATCGTTGCAAGGTGTGACCCAAGACCGGGCTGCCCATTGGCGGCCATCAGCATTCGTTTTAGGATGATAGTCATTGCCCAGTACGTTGGCTAGACAGGATGAATTGGTGCCAGCAGTGAGATGTAACACTTTGCCCCACACCCAATGTCTTCACTTTGTTTTTGCAATTTCAAACAATGCAGAGAGGAAAGCCACACCCATTGGGCTCCAAAGTACGGGTGAGAACTGACATATCTGGCATGGTGTCTACCAAGGTAGCATGTTCTGCAATGATATTATTCATAGTTCGTTCTGGTCTGGGGAAAAGAAGGCTCCTTCTCTCAGCGAGGTGAAGAAGTAAAATCATGACCGGTAGGCGACTTAAGATCAAATCAAATCTAGCTTGTTGTATTAAAAAAGAAACGAGAAACAACTGTCTGAAGTTACTTTTTATTTTTTAGCTAAGAAATACATAAATGGAATACAGAGTTCTGTAAAAGCAGCAGAGTGAGAACTCCTCAGCCGGTGTCAGCAGAGACGGGTAGTGATGGGTCTCTGCTCCCTCTATGACGTCCAGATTCTTCAGCCGCTGCTTCACGTGTTTGCAGAGTTCTGTCAGGAACAGACAATAAAATCAGCGTCTAACGGAGGGTAGGCGGCCATCTTTCAGAAGACGCTACACAAAATCAGTCTCACATCAGATGCTCGGACGACGCTGACGGTAGACCAGCCGGTCTGTTAGGATCCTCTTGGAATCGCCTTTGGAGGGAAAGCTCTGAAAGGAAAACAAGAGAGAGAAAAAAACGTCAGGGTCAAAGGGTGATGGCCGAACATCCTCGCTGTCTTTCATCCGTACCTGCTGTAGGAGATGTGGTGGCTTCAGCAGGGGGTGGCGACGCTCCGGCCGCTACGCAACAGAGCTCCTCCCTCCGGGGTTTCGTAGCGAGCGCCTCTGGAAAAAAAGCAGGGAATAAAGTTAGCACGACTGAAGCTAATTTAAGGTGGACTTACAGAGAGAACCAGAACCTGACATCTTTAGACACGGGCCGGTCACTGTTAGCAAGAAATAGCAAGATTTGATGAACTTGTGGTTTGAAAACTTCAAATATGTTCTCAGTCATTCCACTCCTCTGGTTTAAAGAGCTTTAAATGAGAAGCCAGAGAAAGTGAAGGAGTGACCGGCATTATCTCCAGCTGCATAGAGACTAAAGTCATGTCCCTCCTCAACCCGTTGCTGCTCAACGAACTAGGCTGTTTGAATAAATTGTGATCTCAAAGATCATAGACACTCATAGGGTACAAAGAAAAGGAGCAGCATGCATCACGCTCATCAAAGCAACACTGTTTTAAAGTCACATGGAAGTACATGCAGCTGTCACATATGGAGATGAAGATAGTAAACTATATAGGTCATGTGTTTTAAGTGTAACATTTAGCACTATTTTCACTGCAGTAGCAATTATTACTGCTTTACTGTAAGAAAAAAAGCTGACGAGCCGCATGAAGCTTCGGGTTGGCTGTCCATAAAAAGGGATTTCCATGACAACGGGCAGAGAGCATTTTGTTGTGTAAAAATGTTGTAGATTTGTTGTGTAAAAATGTTGTAGATTTGTTGTGAAATGTCCTTTTTTGTCCATTTACTGGCATGTCAATGTATATGTATTTAAGATTAGTGGAAAAAAAAAAAGAGTGGGCGAGGATTGAACCTGCGACCTTCCCTTCCAGACTTTTAGTTGTGAAAGGTGAATATTTTTGGTGTACGTTTAAAGCATGTGTTGAATATTTGAGTCCATTCCCAGGCATGTGAGTATTGACGTGTCTAAGTGAAAAAAGGGGAAAAAAATGACCGGACGTTGAGCGAGTATCGAAGCAGCTACTTACCTTCTTAGAAGTTTTTTTTTTTAAACAACGTTAATGCTGGTTTCGTTACTCGGCAAGCTAAACGTCCGGTACCGAACCTACGAGGGAAAAAGATCTATTTGACATGACCGAACGTCATCGGGACGCTTCCTCCTCTTTTTCCTGCTTCTTCTCACATTGGACATTCTTGCTCACCTATTTATTCTCTGTTGCTGCTTTTAGCCTCCTCGCTTTTACTTTTTACATCTTTTCAGGACTTTACGCTCAACCTTCACATATTCCACACTCTTCACACAGCCGCTTGTGCTCTTTCTTTTAGCCCCCCCTTCTCCAAAGTGATGCTATCAAAACAACTTGTCCTCTCAGATCATAGCAAAGTTACATCGAGCCTGGCTCAGCCATCGACTTTACATGGAAAACACGTCATTATGTTCAAAACCGTCGAAATGTGAAGCTTTCCACTACAAACCAATACCTTTCTCGCCCATTTAAGCTACTCAACACCGCCAACGCTAACCAGTTAGCCAGCAACTCACCACATTGCGTCGGGACTGGGTCGGGCTGGAAGCTCAACCGGGCTGCGGGTCTTCATCTCCTTCTTAAGCGGCAGCTGCAGCCCTGCCCGCGGTGTCAGAGAGGCGGCTCCAACACAGCTTTGCTTGCCGGCGGTGTCCCCACGGGAGATGGGAAGGTTCGACTGGACACCTCGGGTCCACAGCCGTCCAGCAGCAGCCGCCATTGTTGCTGTTGTTGTTGTTCATCTTCTTCCGTCTACTCGCTGCCGGCAGACCAGCTCTTTGGAGCATTACCGCCACCAGCTGGACTGGAGGTGTGAGGTCGAGGATTAGGCAGCAAGTAATGCAAAAAGAAGAATGAAAAAGCAAACTAGATCATTTTGGCCTCAATGGTTTCTATTAAGGATGGAATTAGGCGAGGACTGATCTGCTGTATGCCTAAGAGGTTTGGTTATGACAACATTTGTGTGGTCTGTACAAGTGACTGACATTGGATAGGAAATTTGCCCACAAGTTCCTCCCACAGGGTCACAAACTACCACAACTTGAAAATCCTTGGCTGAGCAACATCTATGTGATTCACTGTGCTGACAGATCCCATACCATGCTAAGTAAAGTCTAAACACACATGCATTTCTACAGTTGTCAAGACAAACATCCTCATTTTCTCACCATGTTATATATAATATAGGGAACATGTTTACTTTTTGTTATTGATATTCAGTACGTTTAGGTTTTTTTGCAAATCTGTGTAGCACAAGAACAATATGTAACACTGTTGAATCAAAGTTTATTGTCTTTAAAACTCAGATAAATTACTACTTTCAGGTGTTGACCCCAGTTCCTTGTTCAAGCTCAGATGCTTGGAGGATACTGCTAGCATTTTGTGGAACAAGTGAAATGCCTCATCGTTGCAAGGTGTGACCCAAGACCGGGCTGCCCATTAGCGGCCATCAGCATTCGTTTTAGGATGATAGTCATTGCCCAGTACGTTGGCTAGACAGGATGAATTGGTGCCAGCAGTGAGATGTAACACTTTGCCCCACACCCAATGTCTTCACTTTGTTTTTGCAATTTCAAACAATGCAGAGAGGAAAGCCACACCCATTGGGCTCCAAAGTACGGGTGAGAACTGACATATCTGGCATGGTGTCTACCAAGGTAGCATGTTCTGCAATGATATTATTCATAGTTCGTTCTGGTCTGGGGAAAAGAAGGCTCCTTCTCTCAGCGAGGTGAAGAAGTAAAATCATGACCTGTAGGCCACTTAAGATCAAATCAAATCTAGCTTGTTGTATTAAAAAAGAAACGAGAAACAACTGTCTGAAGTTACTTTTTATTTTTTAGCTAAGAAATACATAAATGGAATACAGAGTTCTGTAAAAGCAGCAGAGTGAGAACTCCTCAGCCGGTGTCAGCAGAGACGGGTAGTGATGGGTCTCTGCTCCCTCTATGACGTCCAGATTCTTCAGCCGCTGCTTCACGTGTTTGCAGAGTTCTGTCAGGAACAGACAATAAAATCAGCGTCTAACGGAGGGTAGGCGGCCATCTTTCAGAAGACGCTACACAAAATCAGTCTCACATCAGATGCTCGGACGACGCTGACGGTAGACCAGCCGGTCTGTTAGGATCCTCTTGGAATCGCCTTTGGAGGGAAAGCTCTGAAAGGAAAACAAGAGAGAGAAAAAAACGTCAGGGTCAAAGGGTGATGGCCGAACATCCTCGCTGTCTTTCATCCGTACCTGCTGTAGGAGATGTGGTGGCTTCAGCAGGGGGTGGCGACGCTCCGGCCGCTACGCAACAGAGCTCCTCCCTCCGGGGTTTCGTAGCGAGCGCCTCTGGAAAAAAAGCAGGGAATAAAGTTAGCACGACTGAAGCTAATTTAAGGTGGACTTACAGAGAGAACCAGAACCTGACATCTTTAGACACGGGCCGGTCACTGTTAGCAAGAAATAGCAAGATTTGATGAACTTGTGGTTTGAAAACTTCAAATATGTTCTCAGTCATTCCACTCCTCTGGTTTAAAGAGCTTTAAATGAGAAGCCAGAGAAAGTGAAGGAGTGACCGGCATTATCTCCAGCTGCATAGAGACTAAAGTCATGTCCCTCCTCAACCCGTTGCTGCTCAACGAACTAGGCTGTTTGAATAAATTGTGATCTCAAAGATCATAGACACTCATAGGGTACAAAGAAAAGGAGCAGCATGCATCACGCTCATCAAAGCAACACTGTTTTAAAGTCACATGGAAGTACATGCAGCTGTCACATATGGAGATGAAGATAGTAAACTATATAGGTCATGTGTTTTAAGTGTAACATTTAGCACTATTTTCACTGCAGTAGCAATTATTACTGCTTTACTGTAAGAAAAAAAGCTGACGAGCCGCATGAAGCTTCGGGTTGGCTGTCCATAAAAAGGGATTTCCATGACAACGGGCAGAGAGCATTTTGTTGTGTAAAAATGTTGTAGATTTGTTGTGTAAAAATGTTGTAGATTTGTTGTGAAATGTCCTTTTTTGTCCATTTACTGGCATGTCAATGTATATGTATTTAAGATTAGTGGAAAAAAAAAAAGAGTGGGCGAGGATTGAACCTGCGACCTTCCCTTCCAGACTTTTAGTTGTGAAAGGTGAATATTTTTGGTGTACGTTTAAAGCATGTGTTGAATATTTGAGTCCATTCCCAGGCATGTGAGTATTGACGTGTCTAAGTGAAAAAAGGGGAAAAAAATGACCGGACGTTGAGCGAGTATCGAAGCAGCTACTTACCTTCTTAGAAGTTTTTTTTTTTAAACAACGTTAATGCTGGTTTCGTTACTCGGCAAGCTAAACGTCCGGTACCGAACCTACGAGGGAAAAAGATCTATTTGACATGACCGAACGTCATCGGGACGCTTCCTCCTCTTTTTCCTGCTTCTTCTCACATTGGACATTCTTGCTCACCTATTTATTCTCTGTTGCTGCTTTTAGCCTCCTCGCTTTTACTTTTTACATCTTTTCAGGACTTTACGCTCAACCTTCACATATTCCACACTCTTCACACAGCCGCTTGTGCTCTTTCTTTTAGCCCCCCCTTCTCCAAAGTGATGCTATCAAAACAACTTGTCCTCTCAGATCATAGCAAAGTTACATCGAGCCTGGCTCAGCCATCGACTTTACATGGAAAACACGTCATTATGTTCAAAACCGTCGAAATGTGAAGCTTTCCACTACAAACCAATACCTTTCTCGCCCATTTAAGCTACTCAACACCGCCAACGCTAACCAGTTAGCCAGCAACTCACCACATTGCGTCGGGACTGGGTCGGGCTGGAAGCTCAACCGGGCTGCGGGTCTTCATCTCCTTCTTAAGCGGCAGCTGCAGCCCTGCCCGCGGTGTCAGAGAGGCGGCTCCAACACAGCTTTGCTTGCCGGCGGTGTCCCCACGGGAGATGGGAAGGTTCGACTGGACACCTCGGGTCCACAGCCGTCCAGTAGCAGCCGCCATTGTTGCTGTTGTTGTTGTTCATCTTCTTCCGTCTACTCGCTGCCGGCAGACCAGCTCTTTGGAGCATTACCGCCACCAGCTGGACTGGAGGTGTGAGGTCGAGGATTAGGCAGCAAGTAATGCAAAAAGAAGAATGAAAAAGCAAACTAGATCATTTTGGCCTCAATGGTTTCTATTAAGGATGGAATTAGGCGAGGACTGATCTGCTGTATGCCTAAGAGGTTTGGTTATGACAACATTTGTGTGGTCTGTACAAGTGACTGACATTGGATAGGAAATTTGCCCACAAGTTCCTCCCACAGGGTCACAAACTACCACAACTTGAAAATCCTTGGCTGAGCAACATCTATGTGATTCACTGTGCTGACAGATCCCATACCATGCTAAGTAAAGTCTAAACACACATGCATTTCTACAGTTGTCAAGACAAACATCCTCATTTTCTCACCATGTTATATATAATATAGGGAACATGTTTACTTTTTGTTATTGATATTCAGTACGTTTAGGTTTTTTTGCAAATCTGTGTAGCACAAGAACAATATGTAACACTGTTGAATCAAAGTTTATTGTCTTTAAAACTCAGATAAATTACTACTTTCAGGTGTTGACCCCAGTTCCTTGTTCAAGCTCAGATGCTTGGAGGATACTGCTAGCATTTTGTGGAACAAGTGAAATGCCTCATCGTTGCAAGGTGTGACCCAAGACCGGGCTGCCCATTAGCGGCCATCAGCATTCGTTTTAGGATGATAGTCATTGCCCAGTACGTTGGCTAGACAGGATGAATTGGTGCCAGCAGTGAGATGTAACACTTTGCCCCACACCCAATGTCTTCACTTTGTTTTTGCAATTTCAAACAATGCAGAGAGGAAAGCCACACCCATTGGGCTCCAAAGTACGGGTGAGAACTGACATATCTGGCATGGTGTCTACCAAGGTAGCATGTTCTGCAATGATATTATTCATAGTTCGTTCTGGTCTGGGGAAAAGAAGGCTCCTTCTCTCAGCGAGGTGAAGAAGTAAAATCATGACCTGTAGGCCACTTAAGATCAAATCAAATCTAGCTTGTTGTATTAAAAAAGAAACGAGAAACAACTGTCTGAAGTTACTTTTTATTTTTTAGCTAAGAAATACATAAATGGAATACAGAGTTCTGTAAAAGCAGCAGAGTGAGAACTCCTCAGCCGGTGTCAGCAGAGACGGGTAGTGATGGGTCTCTGCTCCCTCTATGACGTCCAGATTCTTCAGCCGCTGCTTCACGTGTTTGCAGAGTTCTGTCAGGAACAGACAATAAAGTCAGCGTCTAACGGAGGGTAGGCGGCCATCTTTCAGAAGACGCTACACAAAATCAGTCTCACATCAGATGCTCGGACGACGCTGACGGTAGACCAGCCGGTCTGTTAGGATCCTCTTGGAATCGCCTTTGGAGGGAAAGCTCTGAAAGGAAAACAAGAGAGAGAAAAAAACGTCAGGGTCAAAGGGTGATGGCCGAACATCCTCGCTGTCTTTCATCCGTACCTGCTGTAGGAGATGTGGTGGCTTCAGCAGGGGGTGGCGACGCTCCGGCCGCTACGCAACAGAGCTCCTCCCTCCGGGGTTTCGTAGCGAGCGCCTCTGGAAAAAAAGCAGGGAATAAAGTTAGCACGACTGAAGCTAATTTAAGGTGGACTTACAGAGAGAACCAGAACCTGACATCTTTAGACACGGGCCGGTCACTGTTAGCAAGAAATAGCAAGATTTGATGAACTTGTGGTTTGAAAACTTCAAATATGTTCTCAGTCATTCCACTCCTCTGGTTTAAAGAGCTTTAAATGAGAAGCCAGAGAAAGTGAAGGAGTGACCGGCATTATCTCCAGCTGCATAGAGACTAAAGTCATGTCCCTCCTCAACCCGTTGCTGCTCAACGAACTAGGCTGTTTGAATAAATTGTGATCTCAAAGATCATAGACACTCATAGGGTACAAAGAAAAGGAGCAGCATGCATCACGCTCATCAAAGCAACACTGTTTTAAAGTCACATGGAAGTACATGCAGCTGTCACATATGGAGATGAAGATAGTAAACTATATAGGTCATGTGTTTTAAGTGTAACATTTAGCACTATTTTCACTGCAGTAGCAATTATTACTGCTTTACTGTAAGAAAAAAAGCTGACGAGCCGCATGAAGCTTCGGGTTGGCTGTCCATAAAAAGGGATTTCCATGACAACGGGCAGAGAGCATTTTGTTGTGTAAAAATGTTGTAGATTTGTTGTGTAAAAATGTTGTAGATTTGTTGTGAAATGTCCTTTTTTGTCCATTTACTGGCATGTCAATCTATATGTATTTAAGATTAGTGGAAAAAATAAAAAGAGTGGGCGAGGATTGAACCTGCGACCTTCCCTTCCAGACTTTTAGTTGTGAAAGGTGAATATTTTTGGTGTACGTTTAAAGCATGTGTTGAATATTTGAGTCCATTCCCAGGCATGTGAGTATTGACGTGTCTAAGTGAAAAAAGGGGAAAAAAATGACCGGACGTTGAGCGAGTATCGAAGCAGCTACTTACCTTCTTAGAAGTTTTTTTTTTTTAAACAACGTTAATGCTGGTTTCGTTACTCGGCAAGCTAAACGTCCGGTACCGAACCTACGAGGGAAAAAGATCTATTTGACATGTCCGAACGTCATCGGGACGCTTCCTCCTCTTTTTCCTGCTTCTTCTCACATTGGACATTCTTGCTCACCTATTTATTCTCTGTTGCTGCTTTTAGCCTCCTCGCTTTTACTTTTTACATCTTTTCAGGACTTTACGCTCAACCTTCACATATTCCACACTCTTCACACAGCCGCTTGTGCTCTTTCTTTTAGCCCCCCCTTCTCCAAAGTGATGCTATCAAAACAACTTGTCCTCTCAGATCATAGCAAAGTTACATCGAGCCTGGCTCAGCCATCGACTTTACATGGAAAACACGTCATTATGTTCAAAACCGTCGAAATGTGAAGCTTTCCACTACAAACCAATACCTTTCTCGCCCATTTAAGCTACTCAACACCGCCAACGCTAACCAGTTAGCCAGCAACTCACCACATTGCGTCGGGACTGGGTCGGGCTGGAAGCTCAACCGGGCTGCGGGTCTTCATCTCCTTCTTAAGCGGCAGCTGCAGCCCTGCCCGCGGTGTCAGAGAGGCGGCTCCAACACAGCTTTGCTTGCCGGCGGTGTCCCCACGGGAGATGGGAAGGTTCGACTGGACACCTCGGGTCCACAGCCGTCCAGCAGCAGCCGCCATTGTTGCTGTTGTTGTTGTTCATCTTCTTCCGTCTACTCGCTGCCGGCAGACCAGCTCTTTGGAGCATTACCGCCACCAGCTGGACTGGAGGTGTGAGGTCGAGGATTAGTCAGCAAGTAATGCAAAAAGAAGAATGAAAAAGCAAACTAGATCATTTTGGCCTCAATGGTTTCTATTAAGGATGGAATTAGGCGAGGACTGATCTGCTGTATGCCTAAGAGGTTTGGTTATGACAACATTTGTGTGGTCTGTACAAGTGACTGACATTGGATAGGAAATTTGCCCACAAGTTCCTCCCACAGGGTCACAAACTACCACAACTTGAAAATCCTTGGCTGAGCAATATCTATGTGATTCACTGTGCTGACAGATCCCATACCATGCTAAGTAAAGTCTAAACACACATGCATTTCTACAGTTGTCAAGACAAACATCCTCATTTTCTCACCATGTTATATATAATATAGGGAACATGTTTACTTTTTGTTATTGATATTCAGTACGTTTAGGTTTTTTTGCAAATCTGTGTAGCACAAGAACAATATGTAACACTGTTGAATCAAAGTTTATTGTCTTTAAAACTCAGATAAATTACTACTTTCAGGTGTTGACCCCAGTTCCTTGTTCAAGCTCAGATGCTTGGAGGATACTGCTAGCATTTTGTGGAACAAGTGAAATGCCTCATCGTTGCAAGGTGTGACCCAAGACCGGGCTGCCCATTAGCGGCCATCAGCATTCGTTTTAGGATGATAGTCATTGCCCAGTACGTTGGCTAGACAGGATGAATTGGTGCCAGCAGTGAGATGTAACACTTTGCCCCACACCCAATGTCTTCACTTTGTTTTTGCAATTTCAAACAATGCAGAGAGGAAAGCCACACCCATTGGGCTCCAAAGTACGGGTGAGAACTGACATATCTGGCATGGTGTCTACCAAGGTAGCATGTTCTGCAATGATATTATTCATAGTTCGTTCTGGTCTGGGGAAAAGAAGGCTCCTTCTCTCAGCGAGGTGAAGAAGTAAAATCATGACCTGTTGGCCACTTAAGATCAAATCAAATCTAGCTTGTTGTATTAAAAAAGAAACGAGAAACAACTGTCTGAAGTTACTTTTTATTTTTTAGCTAAGAAATACATAAATGGAATACAGAGTTCTGTAAAAGCAGCAGAGTGAGAACTCCTCAGCCGGTGTCAGCAGAGACGGGTAGTGATGGGTCTCTGCTCCCTCTATGACGTCCAGATTCTTCAGCCGCTGCTTCACGTGTTTGCAGAGTTCTGTCAGGAACAGACAATAAAGTCAGCGTCTAACGGAGGGTAGGCGGCCATCTTTCAGAAGACGCTACACAAAATCAGTCTCACATCAGATGCTCGGACGACGCTGACGGTAGACCAGCCGGTCTGTTAGGATCCTCTTGGAATCGCCTTTGGAGGGAAAGCTCTGAAAGGAAAACAAGAGAGAGAAAAAAACGTCAGGGTCAAAGGGTGATGGCCGAACATCCTCGCTGTCTTTCATCCGTACCTGCTGTAGGAGATGTGGTGGCTTCAGCAGGGGGTGGCGACGCTCCGGCCGCTACGCAACAGAGCTCCTCCCTCCGGGGTTTCGTAGCGAGCGCCTCTGGAAAAAAAGCAGGGAATAAAGTTAGCACGACTGAAGCTAATTTAAGGTGGACTTACAGAGAGAACCAGAACCTGACATCTTTAGACACGGGCCGGTCACTGTTAGCAAGAAATAGCAAGATTTGATGAACTTGTGGTTTGAAAACTTCAAATATGTTCTCAGTCATTCCACTCCTCTGGTTTAAAGAGCTTTAAATGAGAAGCCAGAGAAAGTGAAGGAGTGACCGCCATTATCTCCAGCTGCATAGAGACTAAAGTCATGTCCCTCCTCAACCCGTTGCTGCTCAACGAACTAGGCTGTTTGAATAAATTGTGATCTCAAAGATCATAGACACTCATAAGGTACAAAGAAAAGGAGCAGCATGCATCACGCTCATCAAAGCAACACTGTTTTAAAGTCACATGGAAGTACATGCAGCTGTCACATATGGAGATAAAGATAGTAAACTATATAGGTCATGTGTTTTAAGTGTAACATTTAGCACTATTTTCACTGCAGTAGCAATTATTACTGCTTTACTGTAAGAAAAAAAGCGGACGAGCCGCATGAAGCTTCGGGTTGGCTGTCCATAAAAAGGGATTTCCATGACAACGGGCAGAGAGCATTTTGTTGTGTAAAAATGTTGTAGATTTGTTGTGTAGAAATGTTGTAGATTTGTTGTGAAATGTCCTTTTTTGTCCATTTACTGGCATGTCAATGTATATGTATTTAAGATTAGTGGAAAAAATAAAAAGAGTGGGCGAGGATTGAACCTGCGACCTTCCCTTCCAGACTTTTAGTTGTGAAAGGTGAATATATTTGGTGTACGTTTAAGGCATGTGTTGAATATTTGAGTCCATTCCCAGGCATGTGAGTATTGATGTGTCTAAGTGAAAAAAGGGGAAAAAAATGACCGGACGTTGAGCGAGTATCGAAGCAGCTACTTACCTTCTTAGAAGTTTTTTTTTTTTTTTAAACAACGTTAATGCTGGTTTCGTTACTCGGCAAGCTAAACGTCCGGTACCGAACCTACGAGGGAAAAAGATCTATTTGACATGACCGAACGTCATCGGGACGCTTCCTCCTCTTTTTCCTGCTTCTTCTCACATTGGACATTCTTGCTCACCTATTTATTCTCTGTTGCTGCTTTTAGCCTCCTCGCTTTTACTTTTTACATCTTTTCAGGACTTTACGCTCAACCTTCACATATTCCACACTCTTCACACAGCCGCTTGTGCTCTTTCTTTTAGCCCCCCCTTCTCCAAAGTGATGCTATCAAAACAACTTGTCCTCTCAGATCATAGCAAAGTTACATCGAGCCTGGCTCAGCCATCGACTTTACATGCAAAACACGTCATTATGTTCAAAACCGTCGAAATGTGAAGCTTTCCACTACAAACCAATACCTTTCTCGCCCATTTAAGCTACTCAACACCGCCAACGCTAACCAGTTAGCCAGCAACTCACCACATTGCGTCGGGACTGGGTCGGGCTGGAAGCTCAACCGGGCTGCGGGTCTTCATCTCCTTCTTAAGCGGCAGCTGCAGCCCTGCCCGCGGTGTCAGAGAGGCGGCTCCAACACAGCTTTGCTTGCCGGCGGTGTCCCCACGGGAGATGGGAAGGTTCGACTGGACACCTCGGGTCCACAGCCGTCCAGCAGCAGCCGCCATTGTTGCTGTTGTTGTTGTTGTTGTTGTTGTTCATCTTCTTCCGTCTACTCGCTGCCGGCAGACCAGCTCTTTGGAGCATTACCGCCACCGGCTGGACTGGAGGTGTGAGGTCGAGGATTAGGCAGCAAGTAATGCAAAAGGAAGAATGAAAAAGCAAACTAGATCATTTTGGCCTCAATGGTTTCTATGAAGGATGGAATTAGGCGAGGACTGATCTGCTGTATGCCTAAGAGGTTTGGTTATGACAACATTTGTGTGGTCTGTACAAGTGACTGACATTGGATAGGAAATTTGCCCACAAGTTCCTCCCACAGGGTCACAAACTACCACAACTTGAAAATCCTTGGCTGAGCAATATCTATGTGATTCACTGTGCTGACAGATCCCATACCATGCTAAGTAAACTCTAAACACACATGCATTTCTACAGTTGTCAAGACAAACATCCTCATTTTCTCACCATGTTATATATAATATAGGGAACATGTTTACTTTTTGTTATTGATATTCAGTACGTTTAGGTTTTTTTGCAAATCTGTGTAGCACAAGAACAATATGTAACACTGTTGAATCAAAGTTTATTGTCTTTAAAACTCAGATAAATTACTACTTTCAGGTGTTGACCCCAGTCCCTTGTTCAAGCTCAGATGCTTGGAGGATACTGCTAGCATTTTGTGGAACAAATGAAATTCCTCATCGTTGCAAGGTGTGACCCAAGACCGGGCTGCCCATTAGCGGCCATCAGCATTCGTTTTAGGATGATAGTCATTGCCCAGTACGTTGGCTAGACAGGATGAATTGGTGCCAGCAGTGAGATGTAACACTTTGCCCCACACCCAATGTCTTCACTTTGTTTTTGCAATTTCAAACAATGCAGAGAGGAAAGCCACACCCATTGGGCTCCAAAGTACGGGTGAGAACTGACATATCTGGCATGGTGTCTACCAAGGTAGCATGTTCTGCAATGATATTATTCATAGTTCGTTCTGGTCTGGGGAAAAGAAGGCTCCTTCTCTCAGCGAGGTGAAGAAGTAAAATCATGACCTGTAGGCCACTTAAGATCAAATCAAATCTAGCTTGTTGTATTAAAAAAGAAACGAGAAACAACTGTCTGAAGTTACTTTTTATTTTTTAGCTAAGAAATACATAAATGGAATACAGAGTTCTGTAAAAGCAGCAGAGTGAGAACTCCTCAGCCGGTGTCAGCAGAGACGGGTAGTGATGGGTCTCTGCTCCCTCTATGACGTCCAGATTCTTCAGCCGCTGCTTCACGTGTTTGCAGAGTTCTGTCAGGAACAGACAATAAAGTCAGCGTCTAACGGAGGGTAGGCGGCCATCTTTCAGAAGACGCTACACAAAATGAGTCTCACATCAGATGCTCGGACGACGCTGACGGTAGACCAGCCGGTCTGTTAGGATCCTCTTGGAATCGCCTTTGGAGGGAAAGCTCTGAAAGGAAAACAAGAGAGAGAAAAAAACGTCAGGGTCAAAGGGTGATGGCCGAACATCCTCGCTGTCTTTCATCCGTACCTGCTGTAGGAGATGTGGTGGCTTCAGCAGGGGGTGGCGACGCTCCGGCCGCTACGCAACAGAGCTCCTCCCTCCGGGGTTTCGTAGCGAGCGCCTCTGGAAAAAAAGCAGGGAATAAAGTTAGCACGACTGAAGCTAATTTAAGGTGGACTTACAGAGAGAACCAGAACCTGACATCTTTAGACACGGGCCGGTCACTGTTAGCAAGAAATAGCAAGATTTGATGAACTTGTGGTTTGAAAACTTCAAATATGTTCTCAGTCATTCCACTCCTCTGGTTTAAAGAGCTTTAAATGAGAAGCCAGAGAAAGTGAAGGAGTGACCGGCATTATCTCCAGCTGCATAGAGACTAAAGTCATGTCCCTCCTCAACCCGTTGCTGCTCAACGAACTAGGCTGTTTGAATAAATTGTGATCTCAAAGATCATAGACACTCATAGGGTACAAAGAAAAGGAGCAGCATGCATCACGCTCATCAAAGCAACACTGTTTTAAAGTCACATGGAAGTACATGCAGCTGTCACATATGGAGATAAAGATAGTAAACTATATAGGTCATGTGTTTTAAGTGTAACATTTAGCACTATTTTCACTGCAGTAGCAATTATTACTGCTTTACTGTAAGAAAAAAAGCTGAGGAGCCGCATGAAGCTTCGGGTTGGCTGTCCATAAAAAGGGATTTCCATGACAACGGGCAGAGAGCATTTTGTTGTGTAAAAATGTTGTAGATTTGTTGTGTAAAAATGTTGTAGATTTGTTGTGAAATGTCCTTTTTTGTCCATTTACTGGCATGTCAATGTATATGTATTTAAGATTAGTGGAAAAAATAAAAAGAGTGGGCGAGGATTGAACCTGCGACCTTCCCTTCCAGACTTTTAGTTGTGAAAGGTGAATATTTTTGGTGTACGTTTAAGGCATATGTTGAATATTTGAGTCCATTCCCAGGCATGTGAGTATTGATGTGTCTAAGTGAAAAAAGGGGGAAAAAATGACCGGACGTGGAGCGAGTATCGAAGCAGCTACTTACCTTCTTAGAAGTTTTTTTTTTTTTTTTTAAACAACATTAATGCTGGTTTCGTTACTCGGCAAGCTAAACGTCCGGTACCGAACCTACGAGGGAAAAAGATCTATTTGACATGTCCGAACGTCATCGGGACGCTTCCTCCTCTTTTTCCTGCTTCTTCTCACATTGGACATTCTTGCTCACCTATTTATTCTCTGTTGCTGCTTTTAGCCTCCTCGCTTTTACTTTTTACATCTTTTCAGGACTTTACGCTCAACCTTCACATATTCCACACTCTTCACACAGCCGCTTGTGCTCTTTCTTTTAGCCCCCCCTTCTCCAAAGTGATGCTATCAAAACAACTTGTCCTCTCAGATCATAGCAAAGTTACATCGAGCCTGGCTCAGCCATCGACTTTACATGGAAAACACGTCATTATGTTCAAAACCGTCGAAATGTGAAGCTTTCCACTACAAACCAATACCTTTCTCGCCCATTTAAGCTACTCAACACCGCCAACGCTAACCAGTTAGCCAGCAACTCACCACATTGCGTCGGGACTGGGTCGGGCTGGAAGCTCAACCGGGCTGCGGGTCTTCATCTCCTTCTTAAGCGGCAGCTGCAGCCCTGCCCGCGGTGTCAGAGAGGCGGCTCCAACACAGCTTTGCTTGCCGGCGGTGTCCCCACGGGAGATGGGAAGGTTCGACTGGACACCTCGGGTCCACAGCCGTCCAGCAGCAGCCGCCATTGTTGCTGTTGTTGTTGTTGTTGTTCATCTTCTTCCGTCTACTCGCTGCCGGCAGACCAGCTCTTTGGAGCATTACCGCCACCGGCTGGACTGGAGGTGTGAGGTCGAGGATTAGGCAGCAAGTAATGCAAAAGGAAGAATGAAAAAGCAAACTAGATCATTTTGGCCTCAATGGTTTCTATTAAGGATGGAATTAGGCGAGGACTGATCTGCTGTACGCCTAAGAGGTTTGGTTATGACAACATTTGTGTGGTCTGTACAAGTGACTGACATTGGATAGGAAATTTGCCCACAAGTTCCTCCCACAGGGTCACAAACTACCACAACTTGAAAATCCTTGGCTGAGCAACATCTGTGATTCACTGTGCTGACAGATCCCATACCATGCTAAGTAAAGTCTAAACACACATGCATTTCTACAGTTGTCAAGACAAACATCCTCATTTTCTCACCATGTTATATATAATATAGGGAACATGTTTACTTTTTGTTATTGATATTCAGTACGTTTAGGTTTTTTTGCAAATCTGTGTAGCACAAGAACAATATGTAACACTGTTGAATCAAAGTTTATTGTCTTTAAAACTCAGATAAATTACTACTTTCAGGTGTTGACCCCAGTCCCTTGTTCAAGCTCAGATGCTTGGAGGATACTGCTAGCATTTTGTGGAACAAGTGAAATGCCTCATCATTGCAAGGTGTGACCCAAGACCGGGCTGCCCATTGGCGGCCATCAGCATTCGTTTTAGGATGATAGTCATTGCCCAGTACGTTGGCTAGACAGGATGAATTGGTGCCAGCAGTGAGATGTAACACTTTGCCCCACACCCAATGTCTTCACTTTGTTTTTGCAATTTCAAACAATGCAGAGAGGAAAGCCACACCCATTGGGCTCCAAAGTACGGGTGAGAACTGACATATCTGGCATGGTGTCTACCAAGGTAGCATGTTCCGCAATGATATTATTCATAGTTCGTTCTGGTCTGGGGAAAAGAAGGCTCCTTCTCTCAGCGAGGTGAAGAAGTAAAATCATGACCGGTAGGCGACTTAAGATCAAATCAAATCTAGCTTGTTGTATTAAAAAAGAAACGAGAAACAACTGTCTGAAGTTACTTTTTATTTTTTAGCTAAGAAATACATAAATGGAATACAGAGTTCTGTAAAAGCAGCAGAGTGAGAACTATTCAACCGGTGTCAGCAGAGACGGGTAGTGATGGGTCTCTGCTCCCTCTATGACGTCCAGATTCTTCAGCCGCTGCTTCACGTGTTTGCAGAGTTCTGTCAGGAACAGACAATAAAGTCAGCGTCTAACGGAGGGTAGGCGGCCATCTTTCAGAAGACGCTACACAAAATCAGTCTCACATCAGATGCTCGGACGACGCTGACGGTAGACCAGCCGGTCTGTTAGGATCCTCTTGGAATCGCCTTTGGAGGGAAAGCTCTGAAAGGAAAACAAGAGAGAGAAAAAAACGTCAGGGTCAAAGGGTGATGGCCGAACATCCTCGCTGTCTTTCATCCGTACCTGCTGTAGGAGATGTGGTGGCTTCAGCAGGGGGTGGCGACGCTCCGGCCGCTACGCAACAGAGCTCCTCCCTCCGGGGTTTCGTAGCGAGCGCCTCTGGAAAAAAAGCAGGGAATAAAGTTAGCACGACTGAAGCTAATTTAAGGTGGACTTACAGAGAGAACCAGAACCTGACATCTTTAGACACGGGCCGGTCACTGTTAGCAAGAAATAGCAAGATTTGATGAACTTGTGGTTTGAAAACTTCAAATATGTTCTCAGTCATTCCACTCCTCTGGTTTAAAGAGCTTTAAATGAGAAGCCAGAGAAAGTGAAGGAGTGACCGCCATTATCTCCAGCTGCATAGAGACTAAAGTCATGTCCCTCCTCAACCCGTTGCTGCTCAACGAACTAGGCTGTTTGAATAAATTGTGATCTCAAAGATCATAGACACTCATAGGGTACAAAGAAAAGGAGCAGCATGCATCACGCTCATCAAAGCAACACTGTTTTAAAGTCACATGGAAGTACATGCAGCTGTCACATATGGAGATAAAGATAGTAAACTATATAGGTCATGTGTTTTAAGTGTAACATTTAGCACTATTTTCACTGCAGTAGCAATTATTACTGCTTTACTGTAAGAAAAAAAGCTGAGGAGCCGCATGAAGCTTCGGGTTGGCTGTCCATAAAAAGGGATTTCCATGACAACGGGCAGAGAGCATTTTGTTGTGTAAAAATGTTGTAGATTTGTTGTGTAAAAATGTTGTAGATTTGTTGTGAAATGTCCTTTTTTGTCCATTTACTGGCATGTCAATGTATATGTATTTAAGATTAGTGGAAAAAATAAAAAGAGTGGGCGAGGATTGAACCTGCGACCTTCCCTTCCAGACTTTTAGTTGTGAAAGGTGAATATTTTTGGTGTACGTTTAAAGCATGTGTTGAATATTTGAGTCCATTCCCAGGCATGTGAGTATTGACGTGTCTAAGTGAAAAAAGGGGAAAAAAATGACCGGACGTTGAGCGAGTATCGAAGCAGCTACTTACCTTCTTAGAAGTTTTTTTTTTTTTTTTTAAACAACGTTAATGCTGGTTTCGTTACTCGGCAAGCTAAACGTCCGGTACCGAACCTACGAGGGAAATAGATCTATTTGACATGTCCGAACGTCATCGGGACGCTTCCTCCTCTTGTTCCTGCTTCTTCTCACATTGGACATTCTTGCTCACCTATTTATTCTCTGTTGCTGCTTTTAGCCTCCTCGCTTTTACTTTTTACATCTTTTCAGGACTTTACGCTCAACCTTCACATATTCCACACTCTTCACACAGCCGCTTGTGCTCTTTCTTTTAGCCCCCCCTTCTCCAAAGTGATGCTATCAAAACAACTTGTCCTCTCAGATCATAGCAAAGTTACATCGAGCCTGGCTCAGCCATCGACTTTACATGGAAAACACGTCATTATGTTCAAAACCGTCGAAATGTGAAGCTTTCCACTACAAACCAATACTTTTCTCGCCCATTTAAGCTACTCAACACCGCCAACGCTAACCAGTTAGCCAGCAACTCACCACATTGCGTCGGGACTGGGTCGGGCTGGAAGCTCAACCGGGCTGCGGGTCTTCATCTCCTTCTTAAGCGGCAGCTGCAGCCCTGCCCGCGGTGTCAGAGAGGCGGCTCCAACACAGCTTTGCTTGCCGGCGGTGTCCCCACGGGAGATGGGAAGGTTCGACTGGACACCTCGGGTCCACAGCCGTCCAGCAGCAGCCGCCATTGTTGCTGTTGCTGTTGTTCATCTTCTTCCGTCTACTCGCTGCCGGCAGACCAGCTCTTTGGAGCATTACCGCCACCAGCTGGACTGGAGGTGTGAGGTCGAGGATTAGGCAGCAAGTAATGCAAAAGGCAAGGCAAGGCAATTTTATTTGTATAGCACACTTTCAACAGCAGGGTAATTCAAGGTGCTTTACATGATTTGGTGATTTAAAAGAAACACATAAAAGAAACACATTACACATGATACACAATAAAGCAAGAGAAAAAATACAAAAAAGCAAGAGAGCATGAACACATTTCATACATATAACATCAAGCATTTACTCAAAGGCAATTCTAAACAGATGGGTTTTTAGTCTCGATTTAAAGCAGTTCAGAGTTTCAGCAGCTCTACACTCGTCAGGAAGTCTGTTCCAGATAAGGGGAGCATAGAAACTGAAAGCTGCTTCTCCATGTTTAGTTCTGAGTCTAGGGATGTTTAGTAGGCTAGAGTTGGAGGACCTGAGTTGTCTTGGTGGTTGGTACCATGACAACAGCTCTTCAACATATTTTGGTGCTAAGCCATGTAATGATTTATAAACTAGTAAAAGTATTTTAAAGTCTATTCTCGGAGCTACAGGGAGCCAGTGTAAGGACTTTAGAACTGGGGTGATGTGCTCTACTTTCCTGGTTCTAGTGAGGACGCGAGCGGCAGCGTTCTGGATCAGCTGCAGCTGTCTGATTGATTTTTTAGGCAGACCTGTGAAGATGCTGTTGCAATAATCAATCCGACTAAAGATAAACGCATGGATGAGTTTTTCTAGGTCGTTTTGCAAAATCAGTCCTTTAATCCTAGAGATGTTCTTCAGGTGATAGAACGCTGACCTTGTTATTGCCTTTATGTGACCCTGGAGGTTCAGGTCTGAGTCCATTACTACACCTAGGTTACGAACCTGATCAGTAGTTTCTAGCTGCATTAATTGAAGCTGTGTGCTGACTCTTGATCGTTCCTCCTTGGGTCCAAAAATAATCACTTCAGTTTTGTTTCTATTCAGCTGGAGAAAGTTATGGCACATCCATCCATTTATTTGGTCAATGCATTGATTTAGGGTTTGAATGGGTTCAGAGTCACATGGTGACATTGTAATGTAGAGCTGAGTGTCATCTGCGTAGTTATGGTAGCTAATGTTATTGGTCGCTATAATCTTGCCTAGTGGGAGCATGTAGATATTAAATAAGAGGGGCCCCAGGATGGAGCCCTGGGGCACCCCACATGTGATTTCTGTTCGTTCTGATGAAAAGTTTCCTATTGAAACATAGAAGTCCCTGTTCTTTAGGTAAGACTCGAACCAGCCAAGTACTGTACCAGAGAGTCCGACCCAGCTCTCCAGTCGTTCCAATAAAATATCATGATCAACAGTGTCAAATGCTGCACTGAGGTCCAACAGAACCAGCACTGTGGTTCTTCCACAGTCTGTATTTATGCGGATGTCATTAAATACTTTGACGAGGACAGTCTCGGTGCTGTGGTGAGCGCGGAAACCAGACTGAAAAGCATCAAAACGGTTTGTCATTGTTATGAAGCCATTTAACTGCTGAAACACAGCTTTTTCAATAATCTTACTGATGAATGGGAGATTAGAGATTGGCCTGTAGTTCTGCATTAACGTGTTGTCCAGATTTTTCTTCTTTAGCAGTGGTTTAATAACTGCTGTTTTTAAAGCCTGAGGGAAGACACCTGATAGCAGTGATGAGTTCACTATTTGAACAAGATCAGAACCAATAACAGGAAGAACCTTCTTTAGAAAAGCTGTGGGTAGGATATCAAGACAGCAGGAGGAGGAGCTTAATTGGATAATGATTTTTTCAAGGCTGTTCTGGTTTAATTAAAAAGAAGAATGAAAAAGCAAACTAGATCATTTTGGCCTCAATGGTTTCTATTAAGGATGGAATTAGGCGAGGATTGATCTGTTTTATGACTAAGAGGTTTGGTTTTGACCACATATGTTTGACCAAGTGACTGACATAAATAATTTCTTTCAACTTTTTTGGGCAATAAAGTCAAATATGCTTATGCTTGTTACATGTCTACTTAATTCATCTTCGAGACCAGTATTTTCAGTTGTTAAACATTGGATCACTGAGACTTCCCTTTGCTTTCATGTACACTTTCCTTCTTAGACCAATCCAGATATTGAATGTCTTGAAAATGTCTTCCAGTATCTCAGTATCTCAGGGATGCACTAAGGTAGCTCTACCTTAGTGCCTCCGTGCATCCGTCCTTTCCACTTCAAGCTCCCAGATGAAGAGCGATTGATGAGGCCCAATCGACTTCGTCATGTCCACTATCACCTCCATTGTTTTATCTGTGTTGCGGGAGAGGTCTTTGTCCTCGCATTAAGCCACAATACTAGTCACCTCCCTCCTTTTGACCGCAGTGTCCCCCCCAGTGATGCGACCAATCACAGTAGTGTCATCCACAAACTTCAGGATAATAATATCCTCATGGTAGGCGAAAAAGTCATGGGTGAACAGGATGTAAAGTGTGGGGCTGAGCACACATCCCTGAGGGATACCAGTGTTAGTAATGATTCTGTCTGAATTCCTATTACCAACCCTGACGGATTGAGGCCTACCAGGCAAAAAGTCTAGTAGCCAGTTACTGAGGGTTACCTGCCCCCTGTGATTTTATTGTCAATGATTTTAACAGTAGGCTTCAATCCGTTCTCAACCTGCTTGGTCCACTTAAAGTTAAAAGTTCACAATCAAAATTTGAATCGCCTTGGAGAAATGACAGCCTCAAAAAACAAAAGAGAAATTGTAGGGTGGCAGAGACAAAATGGAGAAAAAATAAAACCTTGATAAACCATCAAATATACACAGAACTTCTCAAATCATACAATGACGCAGCAAGAAATGCATACCGTTCTAAAATCATCTAACATCATAATCCCAAAATTCTATTTTTCACAATTGACACATTTTAAGTGTTTCTGATGCATTTCATGAAACCCCCTCAAACACTCTTTGCAAGGAGTTTGCAGACCACTTCAGAGGGAAGGTAGACACCATCAGATGCAATTTTTTTATCCTCTCAAAGTAACATGGTTTTAAACAAATCTGATCGTGTGTCTTTAGCAGAGGAAATGCTGGACAGTTTTGTCCTGGTAGAAGCTCAGATTCTTGACAAAGTTTTCTCCTCAGGGAGGCCCACCACATATCTTTTGGACCCAATTCCTACTTAATTTTTTAAGTCGTTTTATGGATTCTTTTTTTACAGAGATTTTAACCTTGATGAATTGTTCCCTTCAGACGGGGGTCTTTCCTGCCGCCTTTAAACAGGTGGTAGTGAGGCCCCTTTTGATGAAGAGCAATTTAGACTGTAATGATATTAACAGTTTTAGACCGGTATCTAACTTACCGTTTATGGGCAAAATTTTAGAAAACCTTGTTCTAATTCAACTTAATGATTTTATTAATGAGCACAATGTCCTGGAGAAATTTCAGTCTGGTTTTAGGGTGAACCACAGCACAGAGACGGCCCTTTTGAAAATTTTAAATGATTTCAGATTAAACTATGATGTACAGAGGATGACATTGTTGGTTCTACTGGATCTAAGCGCTGCCTTTGATACAGTAGACCACACTATTCTTTTAATCCGTTTAAACAGATTGGCCTCTTTTGTGCTGTTCACAAATGGTTCATACCCTATCTCTCAGACAGCAGCCGAGGCACACAGGGCAGATTTTTTAAATAAAGATCTTACTTCTTAAAGGCTTGCTTGTGAGAAAATATACTTAGACATATCTCACTATAAAAATGTCTTGCATATCAAAATGATCAACACTAAGATCCCAACTTTCCTATCAAGACTCTTTCCTATGGGTTTGATACTTTAAGGCAATTCAAGGTATGTTTATTTGTAAAGCATTATCAACACAAAGATTTAAAGTGCTTTACAGGATGAACAAAGGAACCAAGATAAAACATCAGATACATCAAAAAGATAAACAAAGCATTCTATAAAATTACAAAATCATGAAAATCATCACATAAAAGTAATGTTGACTAATAAAATTTAAGCAAATAAAATGAGACATGATTTAAAGGATTTAAACCTTTAAACTAATGTTTTCATTCCTGATTTAAAGGAGACAACCAGTTGGTATCAGAGGAGCATAGAAAATAAATACTGCCTTCCTTTCTGTATTTCTTGTGCCCGGAACACAGAGTGAAGATGTGTCGGATGACCTTAGTTTACATTATTCATATCTTACCAGCAACTCTTGCCCATAACCCTTCAGTACTAAAGACAATAAACAACAGGAAGACATTGCAATGATTTAAGGACTGGTGTGATGTGATCTGTCAGTTTAAACTTTAAAGTATTTGAAACTCTACTTTTTGGTAGAATCAGAGCTTCTAATAGTTTCTCACTCTGGCAGCTCATGTTGATTCATTCTCCCTGCTGTTGAAAATATGGTATAAAAAGTTTCATGTTTCATGTAATTTGATCATCACAGTACTGATTTTACAAAATCTGTCATCCTTCTTATCTTTCTAGTTTAGAGCTCACAAATTCTGATCTAAAGAAACTAACTACACTGCAACTGATACATCTCCTGATGGAGTCCTCGCTTTAAGGACACAGAGCTCGCTAAGGGGAGCAGAAGCGTCCAGCAAAGAGAATGCTCATGGTGGGGTTATGCCGGATGAAGAAGAGGAAGGGGTGGTCTGCAGTGAAGATAATCGGGATATTTATTCGAGGAAAAAGGGGACCCCCACAAAAGGAATACCCTGATGTGGCAGCAGAAGCTTCAGTTCCCTCCTCGTTGACCTCCACGAAAGCCTTGTGGGAGACTTTGGACAGAAAGAGCTCAGTGTTGCCAGACATGCCTGTCACAAAGAACACAGAGAGACGATTCGAAATGTACCCAGTACTGCATTTTACATTTTAAAGACCAGGGATCTAATTAGTAAAGCTTGCTTATGCACAAAACCGGGTCTGAAAATTGCTTTAGTCACTTTCTGCGCAAAGTTTGTGATTGATCAAAAAAAAGAAGTGACGTAAAAATGTGCAAAACTTTAAGCACACTAAAGCTGCAGTAATATCAAAATTTTATAAATCTTTAAAATGACATTGGAGTTCAATACTATGATGCACGGCTGGTGCTCCACAACATTTGTTATTCATCCTGAGTCCCCCCCTTCCTCCCATAGACCCCTATGCATTTCACACTGGCCTCAGAATTTTTTTAGCCAATAGAATTCGAGTTTGCGCCTTGCCGGGTGTCAATCAACTTGCATGCGCATCGCGCAAACCTGGGGCTGCGCACACAGGTCACTCCTGTTTACAGTTGCCCTATTGGAAAAGAGCATCAGTCTGGAGAAGTCTCTCACCTCTGAAATGTCTATAACAAAAATACAATCGGGTGATGCTCGATGGCGCTGGGTGCTTTCTACTATGACCTGCTGTGACACCACAGGTGATGCGCGTGCACAATTTCTGAGGTGGGGTTAGAGGGAGCTGGGGGAGGGGGAGAGAAGGAATGTTTTGGGAGGGCCTTGATATGTTGGATTAAAAAAAAATCTCTCTCCCTCAAATACTCCACACAGCAGTTTAAGGACCTTGCTAAAGTTTTATTTTCTCTGCTGCTCAGTGAGGAAGGAAGCTTTTACTCCCCCCTCTGCATTTGCCTGCTGCTTTTGCCTTATTCTACTTTTCTTATTTTCTTCTCTAAGGTTTTTGTCTTCGTAACATTATACACCCAGCCCAGTATTAGACTGGATCTCCTGTTTTTGGATTACTTTTTGAAGGATTGAGGATTTACAAAATGGCGTTTTGCTCAGC
Organism: Valencia hispanica; assembly: GCA_963556495.2. Taxonomy (NCBI): domain Eukaryota; kingdom Metazoa; phylum Chordata; class Actinopteri; order Cyprinodontiformes; family Valenciidae; genus Valencia; species Valencia hispanica. The sequence goes on from OY747716.1 coordinate 17,774,905, forward strand.
CGAAGATTTTGAGAAACTGCTACAGAGAATGGACCCTATGGGGATGAAAATGTGTTGCCTTGAAGTAAAGGTGTCAGCTCTAACCAACTGTCTCACACAACAACAACCACAGAATGCTACTCCCTCAGGCAAAAGGCGCATAACGGGTAGAACACTCCATTCACAGTGGATCAACTTTAAAATGCACTTCCACAGCAGTGCCCAGGAGGAAAGAACAACGCAAGAAAATCCGACCGAAAACAAGAGATTTGACTCCCCCTGGAATCCCACTGAAAAACAAATTCGCAACCCTGAGTTCCCCGAAAGAAGACGCAGCCCCTGTGTCAGTTTGATCGAGCGCCCATGAAGGCAAACATCCAACAAAAGGACCAGGATTAAAAAATAAAATAAAATCACCTTTCAGAGGTTTGTTTTGATGCTCACCATGCTCCAACATATCATCATCCTACCACCAACAACTACTGACTGACACAGAGAAGTTCAAATAACCTGAAGGAAAATGTACCTAATTGGAACCAAGCATTTTACAGATGGACTCAGGCAAAATACAAAAACAAACATTACATAACAATACCAATATTAATTAGGACATTTTTTACTATATTTACTGATATTTGCCATGCAACCTCATATTTAAATTACTCCACAATGATCTCATCCTGAAAAACATGGTTTCTTTAGTCCCACTAACATCTTGTCTTCCCAACCGGAAGTTGCTTGCGGGTCCAGGGACACAATTTCCTTCGCTCACAACAGTACACCAGGAAGCAGCAGAGGTGAGTAAAAAGGCTAGTGAAACATTCATTATCCGTTGTTCTGTCTTACAATTAATATCATGCATATTATTTAGGAGTTACTTTATTAGATGTGAACAACAGTCTCTGTTATGTGTTTTTTTTTGTATGGTAGATGGCAGCTGTCATAACGTGCCGCAGGCTGACGTCGTGAGAGACAGGCGCACCCACAGATACCAGCGGGCAATTACTTTTTGTGCAAATTAACCAAACATCAAATAGTAAATGACGATTAAATTGTTCTTTAATGACTGTTTGTTCATTTTCAGTAGGAAGGAACCGATACACCGATACCACTTTTTTGGAAAACGAGTACGAGTACTTGCATTTCAGTATTCGCGGATACCGAGTACTTAATAAAAACATGATTTAAATTTACAGGTAACAGCTTTAGTTATATAATTTAACAAAAAAACAAGGGACTAGTTTTAAATTAAGAACATTTATTTAAAATGAAAAGCATATTGTATGCAACATATTACAGAGTAAATAAATACATTGAGGACATCATATCAAGGATCCAGAACATGGAGGAGACGCAGGAATCCCACATTTTCTACCTCCGAGAGTGGCTGGTCACTCAATGCAATGTACTCGATAATTGCCCGTGTTATTATCACAGCACGTGGATTATCTCTGGACATTTTCTCTCGTCTTGCAAGAGTTTGCTGTAGCGTGGGTTGTGTTGGTTTAGAAGCGTGAGTAAACTCTTTGTACTCGTCGTGTTGGGATTTTAGGTGCTTGATTAAATTACTTGTGTTTAATGCGCTACCTTTTTAGCCTCCTCCGGACAATTTCGCTGAGCACAATTTGCAGTCCGCCTTTGTTTTGTCGTCTTCTTTCACCTTGAAATTGTTCCACACGGCTGACATGTCTCGCCTCGCCTTCTCCCCGCTCTGAGCTGCAGCCTGGGCCTGGGGGCGGGCACTCGGCGCCTGTGATTAACCCCTTACACGCCGCTCAAACATAGACATTTCTCAGACCAGTATCGGTCCCCGGGGTCGGGGGACTTTTAACGAGTACGAGTACTTTAGAAAATGTGGTATCGAGGCCGATACCGGTATCGGTGCATCCCTAATTTTCAGATTACTTTAACACAATATGTCAACTATCTTGTGATTGCATTTCTCATAAGATGAACTGAACAGACTGTTGGAAGACCACATTTCCCAGCAATCCTAGCAGTAGCCCTCAATACACTCCTGTTGGTCCGTGCCCACCCAGGGTGACATCAGCAATGACATCACAGCCAAAGGGGGCTATAGTAGTCATGCCCATTTTCAAACTGTTCTCGCCAGAAGTTTCAGAGAGAAACTAAGGCTCAACAGAGGACATCTTACCGGTGAAGATTCTTTTTTGTTCTGACCCGCTGGACCAGGGAACAACTTATTTCAAAGCTTCGAAGTGCTTACCCCATTCGCGTAACCAGGGTGCGCTATATCAGAACTGTTCCAAGACAGTTTGTTAGACGTCGACCTACAGGCCATCCAGCCTGCATTTGGGCGACACGGTCCTTAAATCCTGTACAGGTTTCTTTTTTATAACTCTCCCTTTTCTTGCTCAACTACGGACACAATTTGCTCTCCTCCTAGTGGACTGGACCTCCTTCAAGGCAAAGTAGGACTGAACCGGTTCATTTATACTAATATTGTGTCTGGGCAGAGATAAATAGATAAAATAGAGTTTTAACGAGTTAGATCTCGTTCATTGTTGGTTAAAGTGTTTTTAAGCGCTGTACCTGTTTGCTCATTTTTGCGTCGCCACACGCATGTGTTGGAGCTGTAATTGGTGTGTTTGAAACTGTTTGTTTTATCCTGAGCAGATCACGCCTTTCTTTCTTTTTCCTTCCTCTCCTTTCTGCTCTCGCTCTCTCTCGCTCCCTGATCATCGTCGGCAGAGTCGGGCTCGGTCCGGCCTGCGTTAGCTGGTCTTAGCTGAAAGTTTAACTCCATTCTCTTTGAGGCCTTCCACATGGACGCTTCAGCCCATGTGCTCTGTCTTTTTTAGCCAAAGCTAGTTTATGGCCCTTTGTCTCCTTACACTACATGTGCTCCCCTCCATCTTGGCACAGAACTGAGATTTATGACTTTGTCTCCTAGGCTATCTGTGATTTGAGCCCCCTGGAGTGAGGGGGTTCAGCTGTTCTCATTGATTTCATTTCATGTTAATTGTGTTTAATGTTCACCTATTATTGTTGTCTAAGATCTGTAGTAGTTTTTGCATACTTTAGAATAGATGGGATTTTCTATTTTCTAAATAAAGTCCCCTTAACTTTAAGAGAAGTTGTCTGGGATTACTTGGAGTGATGCGTACAATTAATGTCCACAGCGTAAGAACTTATTCATCCATTTGTTTAATTTTCTCAGCCTTATCAGGCTGGTAATCATAAACCTAAACTGAGACTGAACAATTTGGCTATTGTATTCCTGGAATACACCAGGATGGTGCACCTAAACTTGGTAATTTTTACATAAAATTATTAATCTTATCAATAATTGCCCTAAGCAATTATTCATAATTATTCATAGCCAAATCCTACCTGTCTGCGGCACAACAACTGTAAATTTTACAAAAAACAATTAATTAGAATAAATAATCGGCAGGTGCAATGGTGACTTGCCGTCACAACCTGGGACCAGTCAGGGTCATCAGGAGAAAACAAGCCAGGTGAAGCGGAGACATGAGAAAGTACCCCCAGAAGTGCTGATAATTCCTGATGGCTCTATAAAAGGCATTAAAAACTTCTGAAGCCACAACAATAGTTTTTTCAGTTGGCCACAAAATACGGTGAGAGAGAAATTACTGAAAAAAATCCTGAAAATAATAGATCAACACCCGAAACTGTGCAAGCTTGTTATACATGCAGGATTTACTGGTGTTGCCAAAAAGCAGTCAAAAATTCTAAAGAGGGACTTCTTAGACTTTTTACAGAAACTAGAGAGACTGAAAATAGACATTTTTATCAGGGGACCATTGCCCACAGGGAATGACAAAAGGTTCAGCAGACTTCATATGCTTCACAGATTCCTGAAAAACACTAGGTGCTGACTGTTCAATGAGATTTAGAAACAATTTCAAGATATTTTGTGGGGCAAAGGATTTATTCACAAGAAACCAACGCTATTTGAACAGAAGCGGACAGAAACTTCTGATATCAAATTTGTTTTGCTATCTAAATCAGAAAGCCATGGATTCAAGGACAGACACACAGCTCAAAGAGGGAGAAGTACTCCCTACACAAGCAAAGATAAGGCCGGCACATGAAGTATTTCCTCCAGCACAACAAGCAAGGTCGGCACATAAAGTATCTCCTCCCCCGTTCCCAGCACAGTCTCCACCGGGGCAAACAACTGCCCCAGCAAATGACGAGGAGGGGCAGGGAGCATTGCCCTCCTCCTTGCCTTCTCCCTTCAACACTTTCTCTGATAGGCTGAATGCTCAAGTTAGACTTGAAACCCAGCTGACACCAAGGCTTGATCTAAACCGAGCCTCTTGGACTGATACTACATGTTTATTTCCTCTACCACCACTGATAATAACAGACATTTGATATAGAAGGGAACCAGATATTAACTCTAGACCCATCATCCACCAGGATGTGTCTGGCCACCCTGAAGGTAGTATTCATACTTATAACCGGAAAAAAACAGAAAACTTAAACCAAAACTAAACCTGCCATATTAGACTCACAAGCTGATCACCCATCAAAAGAATGGGCAATTGATCATCAAACATCTCAAATTAGCATTATTAAACATTAGATCTCTGTCAGGGAAGTCCTTTCTTATTAATGACTTAATCAGTGAGCTCATTCTAAATGCCCTATTTCTATCGGAAACCTGGTTAGACAGTAATAATGAATCGTTTGTACTGATAGAATCTACACCATCAAATTACAACTTTCTAAGTGAGAGCAGGAAAAACAGACGAGGTGGAGGCATTGCAACAATTTTTAATAACTGTATAACATTTAAAAAAGAACTCCCGGGCACATTTGACCCTTGAATACATACGCATTAAAGATCCTAACAAATCTAAATTTTTAACTTTATATAAACCGCCTTAACCTAACTCCAATTTCTTCAATGATTTTAGCGACCTTCTTTCTGTAATATGTAGGGACTATGACCAACTAAAAATTGTGGGGAATTTCAACATCCATATTGACAACCCCCAAGATAGACGACGAAAAATGTTAAATGACACTCTTCATAGCTTCAGCCTGACCCAGCATGTCAAACAACCAATACACAATCGAGGACACACTCTGGACTTAATCATCAGCAAAGGTTTAAATATCTCGAACATCTTGGTAGTTGATATTGCAATATCAAACCATTTATGTGTTTTCTTTGAAAGCACTATCTCTACCAAACTATCTAGCCACAATGAGACCACTGTAAATAAGTGATTTCTCGGGGACAATTCAGTTGAAACCTTTAAACAAATTTACTCTCCCCCTCAACCTCATCCCCTTCTTCCTCCAACACAAACTCAGCAAACAAGGTGGTAGATAACTTTCTCTCAAGTTCAGACATCATTAATACCATTGCTCCAATCAAATCAAGTTGCGGGTAGAAAGCTGTCTCTGTGGACTAGCGATCCCCTGGTACGTAGTGGAAAAAAAGGAGTGCCGACGAGCCGAGAGAAAACTTGACTTCAGGTTCACTATGAGATCTACAGACAGACTAAACAGATATCTCTTCATTTTGAAAGACACAAGGGAATTGTTCTTTTCTGAAGTCATTACAGAAACATTAATAATGCACTGAGTTTATTTGAAACAGTTGAGAGACTAACTAATCCTCCTGCGACAGTAGCCCCTGAACTAAACTCCACCAGGGCCTGTAATGAATTAGCCAGCTTTTTTACTGAAAAGATTTTGAAAATTAGAGGATCAATCTGTATATCAGTAACAAACACACTACCAGTGTCATCCCCACTCAACACCAATGTAGAGAAAATGTCTGAATTCCAAAAACTAAACCAAACAAACCTTAAAGAAATCATTAACCAATGTGGCTTCTCCTCTTGTTGCCTCGATGCCCTACCCACAGTTTTTCTAAAGAAAGTTTTCCCTGTGTTTAATTCTGAATTGCATCAAATAGTTAACTCATCCCTCCTGTCAGGTGTTTTCCCCCAGGCTTAAAAAACAGACGTTATTTAACCCTTACTAAAGAAGAACAGCCTGGACAACACGTTAATGCAGAACTACAGGCCAATCTCTAATCTTCCATTCATTAGTAAGATTATTGAAAAAGCTGTGTTTCAGCAGTTAAATAGCTTTCTAACAATGACCAACCTTTTGATATGTTTCCGTCTGGTTTCCGTGCTCACCACAGCACAGAGACTGCCCTCGTCAAAGTTTCCAATGGCATTCGCATAAATACAAACTGTGGTAGAACCACCGTGCTGGTTCCTTTAGATCTCAGTGCAGCATTTGACACTGTTGATCATGATGTACTATGCGAACGACAGGAGAGCTGGGTCGGACTCTCTGGCACAGTACTTGACTGGTTTGAGTCTTACCGTAAGAACAGAAACTTCTTTGTGTAAATAGGCAATTTTTCATCAGAACAAAGAGAAATCACATGTGGGGTGCCCCAGGGCTCCATTTTAGGGCCCCTCCTTTTAATATTTACATGCTCCCACTAGGCCAGATTATAACAACCAACAAGATTAGCTACCATAACTATACAGATGATGCTCAGCTTTACATTGCAATGTCACCAGTTGACTCGGAACCCATCCAAACACTAAACAAATGCATCTAGCAAATCAATGGATGGATGTGCCATACCTTTCTCCAGCTGAACAGAAAAAAACTGAAGTAATTATTTTTGCACCTAAAGAGGAACGATCAAGAGTCGGCACACAGCTTCAATTAATAAATCTAGCAACTACTGATCAGGCCCGAAATCTATGTGCAGTAATGGACCCAGACCTGAACCAACAAGGTCACATAATGGCAATCGCAAGATCAGCCTTCTATCACCTATAGAACATTTCGAGGATTAAAGGACTAATGTTGCAACAGGACCTCGAAAAACTCATCCATGTGGTTATCTTTAGTCGGATTGATGACTGCAACAGTGTCCTCACAGGTCTGTCTAAAAAGTCAATCAGACAGCTGCAGCTGATCCAGAACGCTGCTGCTCGCGTCCTCACTAGAACCAGGAAAGTAGAGCACACCACCTCAGTTGTACAGTTCTTACACTGGCTTCCTGTTGCTCAGAGAATAGACTTCCAACTACTCCTACTAGTTTATAAATCATTGAATGGCTTATTACCAAAATATGTTGAAGAGCTCTTGTCACTGTACCAACCACCCAGACCAGGTCCCCCAATTCTAGCCTACTAAACATCCCTAGACTCAAAATTAAGCATGGAGAAGCAGCTTTCAGTTTCTATGCTCCCCTTATCTGGAACAGACTTCCTGACGACTGCAGGGCTGCTGAAACACTGAGCTGCTTTGAATCAAAACTAGAAACTCATGTTTAGAATTGCCTTTGAGTAAACGATTAATGTCATATGTATCATATGTGTTCATGCTTTATTGCTGTTTTTCATGCTTTGTGTACCATGTGTTGTGTGTTTCATGCTAAATTGCTGCTTTTAATTTCTCCAATGTTATATTCTATATTTTTCTTTATCACAATATCATGTAAAGCACCTTGAATTACCTTGTTGTTGAAAGTGTGCAAATAAAATTGCCTTGCCTTGCTAGGTACATTTTGGACATGGAAGACACTGGCAGCGCACCGGTGAGATGGCTAAATTATGAGTTTAAGCCACATTTTCAGGCTTCGCACACACAACCAATGGTTATCCCCAACCCCTGTCTCTGAACCGAGAACAAAAATCAGAATCTGAATGAAAATATTGGGAGGCAGGACTTGACAGATAAGGAGGCGTGGCGATCGAACATCAGCTGGTGCTTGTTTGGCAGGATGAGGACGCTGAGGATCATAAAAAGACGCCCACCCTACCTGAGGATGAGTGTGGTGACCTGTCATTGTTGCACCCCTTTATTCAAACATCTTTTTTTTTCTTTTTTTACGATAACTCAAAGTTTGTAAAAAACAATAACAAATCAAGTTAAGTTAAGAGACCTAAGTGACATCAGTAAATACAAATAAAAGGTATGTTATTAAACAATATATAATACATTTGACCAAAACAATTTTTAAATGATGTTAGTAATTCAAATTGAAAGCTTATCTTGATTCTTTTGTATATCTTTTAAACATTTTATGACACTTTATATTAATGCCTCAGATCCTTTGTTCAGTTTGTGAGTAAAAACCGGGTCAATAAAGCTAATTCTCAGTTCAGCTGCTAAAGCTAACTAGCTACTCACCGATGGCTGAGTAGATGGCGCCCAAAACACTGGAGCCCAGTACAGTGACTGAGAGCTGAAGCCAGCAGGTCTTTCCACCACCATTTGTATTTCTGAAAGCATTTTCGCTTCTGAGGACATGGTGGAGAACCGGGTGGAGATTTTAAAAGCCACAGGTGTTGTTAGCAGCATGGCCTGGGTGTGTTGTGCCTGTCTCTGTGCAAACGTAAGAGCAGCAACAGCAATTTTACTGAACGTAGTATTTCCTGTATTTTATTTTGTTCATTATTGTTACGTTCAGTGTTGATGTGCGTCGAGGATCGGTTTGAAACGGGACACATTTACCTGCTGGTAAACTACTGAAACCTTTCTTCAGGACAATGTCCTCTACCGCTCCTTGCTGTGACATCATTTGCAATTCAAGTCATTTGCTCTTTTTTGTGGTTTGAGAGGAGCGACGCCTCAGTGACTGAGCTGCCTGGGACTGAGTTTGAAATTGGTTTAGAGTAAGTAATGACTAGTATTATTGGGGAGGGAACTGAGGACCCCTGCCGAACTGGCTTTTGGAAAATCTCCTGATGCTCCAACAGCACCACTGGTCTGGACTACGGGAGGAAGCTGCAGGAGTGACTGGAGTCAGCACACTCATATGGCAGAGAACAACTAGCAAACGAAGGTGTGTGCCAAAAGAGGAAGTATGATGTCACTACAAAAGGTAGAGGCTTCCTTGTTGCGGAGCTGGTCTGGGTCTAAAGCCCAAGAAGGAGAAGAGGACAGTGTCCTAAACTGAACAGCAACTGGGTGGGACCCTGGAGTGTGTTGGAACAGGTTGGGGAGGTTGTTTACAGAGTGCAGCTGCCCCCTAGGTGTAGGAGAATGAGCTTACATAGAGACAGAATTGCTCCTTACAGAGGGCCATCCCTTCCCACATTCCTAGAGGGACCCACACTGGGTCCTCTTGGACCTGCCTCACAGCAGGACCAGCCTCCTGCCCAGACCACTGTGGCCCTGGCCTCCCCGTTGTAGAGACTGTGTTATTTCCTCAGGGACGAGGAACTTCTTGTTGGGGGGCAATGTAATGATTCTGAAGTACCACCTCTATTTGTTCTTAAAAGGGCTGTACTGTTTGTGATTGACTGTTGTTAAATGTTCTGTGTTCCAGTTTTACACTGTACTGTTCCTTTAAGGCAAAGCAAGGCAAGGCAATTTTATTTGTGTAGCACACTTTCAACAAGGTAATTCAATGTGCTTTACATGATTAGGGGATAAAGTAAAAACAGCAATAAAGCATAAAACACAGACAGAGCATATGACACTTAAAAACATTACTCAAAAGCAGACATGAATTTAGGATAAAGTAAAAACAGCAATAAAACATGAAGCGCGCACAAAACATGTGATACATGAAACCATTACTCATTACTCAAAGGCAGCTCTAAACACATGGGTTTTTTGCCGTGACTCAAAATAACTGTGTTTCATCAGCTTGCAGTTGTCTGGATGTTTATTCCAGATTAGAGGAGCCTAGAAACTGAAAGCTGCTTCTCCACGTTTGGTTGTAATTCTAGGGATATTGAGTAGACTGGAATTAGAGGACCTGAGTGTTCTGGGGGATTGGTATAGTGACAGTATGTAGATCTCCAAGATTCTTTGGCGCTAAGCCATTCAATGATATATAAGCTAGTAAAAGTATTTTGAAGTCTATTCTCTGAGCTACAGAGAGCCAGTGTAAGGACTTTAGAACTGAGTTGATGTTCTCTACTTTCCTGGTTCTAGTGAGGACAAGACAGACAGACAGACAGACAGACAGACAGACAGACAGACGTTCTATACCATGTTTGTTTATATTTCATGGAACAGGAAATGCCCTGTGTTCCCTGTGTTCAGTGCTTCTTGGTGCAGCAACACCACAGGTGAGCAGGTAAACATGTTGCTCAAAAGCCTTGATTCATTTAAAAAAGGGGCAGTGTGAATGCAGACTGCACCAGTTAAAAAAAAGCAACAATGTTGCAATCTTGGTCCCCAGTTGAACCGAATGTACTGGACTATCATATGTAAATACACAGTACTTTGAATAATTGATGTGTATATCTGTCACAGATATCACAGATATATCTGTAAGGGGGCAATACTTTTTTTTAATGCAAAGTAAGATGTGCGATTATAAACTCTTCTTAGTCTATACCCAACCAAACATTGGTGTGTCTTAACTATGTTCCAGTTTTGCTGCATTCCCTTATCTGGCAGGTGTCTGCCCCATTTCTTACCAGAAAAGTCACTCTTTGTCCTATTGAAAGCATCCTCCATGCCCATGCTGCTCAGGACTTTGTTCAGGTCATACTTCTCCTCCAGCTTGAATCGGGGCAGCCTCACCTCAACGTGACAGTCTTTCATGTTGCCAGGATTGGTCCACTTCAGGAATTTCTCATAGGTCAGATGTTTCTCTAGCTGACAAGATACACATTTTGTAATAATAATAATAATAATAATAATAATAATGCATATTTTTATCTAACCTTTTTTAGTCCCGTTGTGTTGTCTCTGATTCCTTTAGGTAAAAAGATGAGCATGCTCAGCTCGTTTCCTTCGTAAGGCATCTCCAGGATCTGTCCGGCAGAAAGATTTCACTATAAAATGGGGGCAACTGTAAATGCTGTAATCACAGGAGCTCTCTCAAAATTTGAACATTGTGGTAATGAATATATTACCCATATTTGAGCTTGATTACCTGGCACCTGACTTCTGAAATATAGACAATGGAGAAGAAGGTTTTCTTGAACATCATCTGGACGGGCTTTTTGATGGTCTAAAGACAAGAAACAGAAGAACTGTAATTGAAATATTTGAAGTTGCTGTGAGTAAGACTCCAACTTACAACAGAGTACACACAGTAACAGAGGCTTTTACACAGGGCTCATTATAACTTGGTAACTGGGCAATCTGGTTGAAGATTAACTGATCAGAGACTTGGGGCCAATTTCCTATTTTTAAAGCTTTGACCTGCCAATCGATTAGCTCCATCAAATATATTTAAAAAAATATTGCCAAGTTGAGGAATGGAGATCCTGTGGAAGACAGGTCTGTCCAAAAAGTTCCAGAAAAGTCAGATTTGAAATGGGGCCAAAATGAGCGGCACTTGCCAAAGTCTATCTGTTGTAGCATACTGAAGGAACCGCGACCATGCCTCCGTAGAAGGTTTCGGTTTAAATAGCTTTTTAAATCTCTGTATTTTCTCTGACTTTTTAAAAAAACATCTCCCTTGTGCTGAAAATGTCTTACTTTGAATATTCTTCTTTCAGTAAAATCTAACACACTGAAAGGTGTTTTGGTTAGTGTAACCTTGTAGGGTTTATAGGTTTTTTTTCACTGATCAAAAGAAGATTTAATTTCTCAGTTTTCAACTGATAGGTGAGACAGGTCAAACAAAAAATTGTCGGTTTCCAGTCATGAGTCAATTTCTATGCATAACTCTGATGCTGGATTTCAATTTCTTAAACTCATAATGACATTAGCCGGGATTAGCTTCATGTTTTTACCTTGCTGAGTCTAAATTTAGCCTTGTACGTGTCCTCTCTGGAAAATTTTTATCCAGGTACCCTTGAAGTACAAAGCATTAACCAGCACCATCCTGGTCATGTTGTCCAACACGCCCTCATCCACCATATCCTTGATTTTACCTGGTGACAACATGGACACAACATGGATCAGTGCCACAGAGACTGCAGCTTTAAACATCACAATAACACACTGTTCCACCAGATGGCGCTCATGATCTTTAGATTTCTTCATCACTGTGTGGGATGTGTGGGGTCATGTGATGAACTGATGGTGTGTGTGATCCACCTTGTGTCTGCTCCTCCACCCAGTTGTTGATCTTGATCCTGGCTTCCTCACAGCTGGTTCTGAAGTCCACAGACTCCAGCTCTGAGTTGTAGTGAGTCCTGGTTTGGGTTAAAAACTCCTAGAAGCACAGACAGCACATTGTTCATGACTACAAACATTCACAATCTACTTTCTATGTGCTCATGAAGATGTCCACTAACACCTTCCCACCTGCAGAAAGCCGTAGGACTGCTCTCCATACAGTCTGTTAGCAACGCTGAGAGCAAACGGAGCTTCTGGTTTGTTGAGCTGACTCAGCAATTCGGCAAACAGAGTGTGGACATCATCCTGACAATCCTGGGTTTTCAAGCACTGTGGACAACATTTCACAAATTTACATTTATGTCCCTCTACATTCTCTGTTCAGATGTATCTTGTTCAATGCCATGAAGATCACCTCTGATATCTGAGTGGCTGTGTTGCCTCTGGCTCCCAGCATCACCATAGCCAGAGCTGAAGAGATGCTGAAAGGAGAGAAGAAGATGTTTGCGGTGTTGCTTTCCTCACTCAGCTCTCTGAGCAGAGCCAGACAGAAGGCGGTGTTGGCCTTACATAGATGGCTGTGAGGTGGCATTGTGCCTGATATGAAGAGATGAAGACAGATTATTTTTCATTTAACTTGTCCCAAATCAGGTACATCCTTAAAACTACAGCCCCAGTAATGTTGCTCTCTTTGCAATGACACACATTGTTCTCCATGGAAATCTTGAATCAGGGTGCCCCCTACTGTTAGGACTGGCCCTGCAAACTATCCCACACAGATACGTAAAATAGGAGAAAGCACAGCTGGTAGAACCCTCAAAACTCCCTGTCAGTACTCACAGTCTGAGGGACTTTCTCCTGTCCTGCTTTCAGATGGAAGAAATCTTATTGACTTGCCTGTTTCACTGACAGACGTTTCTCCCTGCTCCACATTCTTGAAGAGGGGACAACGAAGACAGTTGAGCATAGCTGTCAACAAAAAATAAAACCCAAAACTCAACTCAGATATATCTGATCGCTGCTCCGACAGCGGACGTGCTGTGAAGTCGTTCTAACGGGCTGTCCTGAGCGCGTTCTCACCAAAACAGGAAGCTATTTGGGGGTGGGGGGCGTATTTTACTGGAAAAATGCCTCGCTGAGTCACACTGTAACCGTATGCATGACTTTGCTTTGGGCTACTACAGAAAAACAAAAACAAAAAAAAAACTCTTTTTAATAACAGAAGCAGAGGTGGATCGCAGCAAATAAAAAATATTAAAAGGTTAATGTATCGGCATAATATCATCTATAGGTTTATTACACATAGTAATTTATTTCTATTTATTTTGATGAATACCGATTACAGCTAATGAAAACTCAGAGATCAGTCTTCTGCCAATTAGAATGATAATTAAAATCAATTAAAAAAGAGGTGAACTGGCAGTTGTCCAGTGAAAGTTATTGACTTCCACCAGAGGAGAGTAAGCCGCAATACTTATTGCTGAAAAAGTTTATTGTTCATAGAGAGTGGAAGGAAAAGGTGTGGTAAAAAAAAAAAGGGGGCACAAACAATCATGGTAAACTCCACTTTGAGTGGTCTGAGCAGCAAAACACATTCAAGAGGTTGGGGGAGATGAACAGTGGACTGCAGCTGAAGTCAGAGTTGTAAGAGCCACCACCTACAGATATAGCCAGTGTTCAGCCATTCCTCATGTTCAGTCACTCCTGAACCAGAAACAATATTAAACAGATATTAACTGGGCTAAGGAGAAAAAGGACTGGACTGTTGCTCAGTGGTCTGAAGTCCTCTTTTCAAATTAAAGTAAATTTTAAATTCTCATTCAGAATCAAAATCAAGAATGGGGAAGCATAAAATCTAAGAGTCTGTATTGTTTTGGTATATTTTATAAAACTTCGTGGCTTATTGACACTTGTCAAACTCTAAAAGTTTGACACGTATTTCTAACCAGTATTAGCCAAACTTTTAATGCCTAAATGAACAGAGGTGGGTGGTAACTAGTTACATTTACTCAGTTATTTGGGTAACTTTTTGGAAGGAAATTACTTTTTAGAGTAGTTTACCTACAATGTACTTTTTAATTTTACTTGCGTGATAATATGAACTATCACTACTCTTACTTGAGTAAAATTTCAGGATCATCTAACCACTCTGAGTAACTTTGCTGAATCAAGAACAAACACTTTTTAACCAAAAGGGCAACAGAAGTGAGACTTTTTGTTTGTACACAAGCTTTGTCATTCTAATGTTATTTTCTATCTGCTGAACCTGTTGTGCCATTTGGAGGTCAAATGAATATACGGTAAATGCCATCTATTGTAATTTACACATTATCTACTGTAAGAATAGTTTCATAAGTTTTTATTTAAAAAATAAACTGATTTGGAAAAAAATTTCTTCTGCCTAAAATTTGTCATTTTGCAATGATGGTATATATTTGTATTTTTTATTTCATTCTTTAAAATACGTTGTATTTTGCAGATAGCTTTATATTTGTGTTTGTCTGATGACATAGTAAAATCTTAAATTAAATATTAGGTTACCCAGTACTTGGGTAGCCTCTTTATGGAGTACCTTTTTATTTTTACTTTAGTAATTTTTTGGACTGCTACTTTAAACTTTTAAATCTATGTGCAGACTGAATGAGTCAAGAAATTCAATAGCAAGAGCTTTTACTCTTATGATACATGGTGAAACAAGATATGTGTCAATATGATCCCCTGTGTGTGTGCATATTTATATATATATATATATATACATATATATATATACATATATATACTCTTTTTTTCACTTCATGGTGAACCGATCCTGGAGATGCCTTACAAAGAGAGGGAGCTGACCATTATCATCTTTATACCTAAAGAGAGAGAGTCCTACCTTCTCCAGACCTGTTGTATCAATTTCTCTGTGTCTGACAGATTAATGAAACTTTATATTCATGTTTGTTTTTATGTATGGGCTTGTTAATGCTGAGTAGTTCATTGCATAATGAAGTGAAATGATGAAAGTCACTTTCAGTAAGTCACTCCCAACATTCACACCCAAATGATCTAATTCACTCTGAAGTTACTGACTGTTCTCAGGTGAACTTTAACTTCCATCTAGTGTATGTCACTGACCAACGCCAGATGGAGCTCATGATTTTTAGATTTCTTTATCTTCGTTGTGTGGGATGGACATGGTTTGTGAGAAACTGATGGTGGGTTCTATGTACGAATTGGGTTATTACTGGGATTCATTTAAGAGTATCAGGTAAAATGAGGCTGCATAAAAATGCTGGACACACTTTAGTTTTGTGAACATGAGTGAGCGGCACCATGGTGTTTCTCACATGACAGAGGTGGGAAAGTATTCTTGAGAAAATAATTTGTCAACTCCTGTTCACTTCCAGCAATGGGCGGTTCTAGACAGGGTCCAACATGGGCCAGCTAACCCATACAACTGGTCCTGACCCCTTTAATGGCCCATATACTGAAGAGCTAATACTAAATCAATTTCTTATGGTGATTTCCACTGGCAGAGAAACAGTAACTAATTGGTCCCTTGAACCAATTTCATTTTTTACCTTCAGTTTACATTAATGATGAATGGCCAATTAAGGTATTACACTTTTAGCTTCAGCCGTTTTGAGATAGGATCACAGTTTTCATCTGCTGATTCATGGGTCTTCAGCCTGCAGCTCCGGTGCTGCAAGTGGCTCTTTGGCTCACTTAAAGAGCAACTCACCCCCTACCAGAGTCTTAAACCTCCTACATTTCCAGTTTGAAAAACACGGCGAAAGGAGAAGTTAATATGGGGGTGAGTTGCTCCTTGACATATTAAACGATTAAACATTCCCCTGTTTATTTTTTATTTGTACTTTTTTTAATTCTTTTCTTCTGTACCCCCATGAGATAACACTGGCCCCACCCTGCCCCCCCTGTTAAATTTGTTTTAGAACCGCCACTGCTTTCAGCTTCCACATGATGTTAATGAATCTTTGTGCTCTATCTCCTACACTCCAATAAAAGAAAGGTTTAATTTGACAAAATAATACAATAATGCAATACAAATGGAAGTTTAAAGTTTAGCTAATTCAATTTCAATGAAGCTCTCAGACTTAAATTAAAATCATCTGAAGGTGTGCAAACAAACATTTTTATCCTTGACAGACAGACAGCCAGACAGACATTAATTTTTACTACTGAATTTCTGTTGCAATTTAATCAAAATTTTGTTCATATTTGTTAAAATAGATTTTCGCTGGATAGATAAATAAATCTTAGGTAATTTATTAATCTAATATGATCTGCAAGTTGGATTTACATAATATATACCCTAGCCAACTAATTAATTGGCCAGTAGTTATAAACAAACATTAATTGACCTTTTTATAAACACTGGAAACCATTTCAGTTTTTTCATTCAAGTAATTAACCTAAGTTACAAATCAAGTATTACACACACACAGATGTTTTGAAACTATTTTCTCTCCATAATAAACTGATTCACTGGGTATGTTTGTTTTTTCCATTCAGAGTTCTTACTCTAAGCTTAGTGGATTTAGTTTTTGCCATGTGTCCAATTTATCATGATCACCCCTTTGACGGGGTGATCTAACCCTTCACCACACCCGCAAATCAGCTCCAAGAAACAAAGAAGGGACTGATTTCCCAGAGATATGCTGCGCAACATGGGTGTGTGCGCCCATCAGCACAGGTGGGACAATATTTCATGAGAATAAAGGTGTTGTCTCTTACCTCCCAATTGATTTTACCTTTGGAACTAGCAAATGCAGTACTTCCACAGAGCTATGTTGTTAAAGAGTTTGAAGCTAAGGTTAAGCTAAGCGATCAGATCTAGGAAAGGAATATATCACTGTGGTAACCTAAACCTTGACCATAACAGACAAGGAAAGAGGATCACGGTAACTGCATGTCTAGTTACAGATTGGGAAGCAGAAAATAGACTATTGCATGGATGACGTGGTTTTTTTTTTTTACAGGATCTGCAATCACTGTTACCCACTTATGTATTTATTAATCTAATATGATCTGCAAGTTGGATTTACATAATATATACCCTAGCCAACTAATTAATTGGCCAGTAGCTATAAACAAACATTCATTGACCTTTTTATAAACACTGGGAAACCATTTCAGTTTATTCATTCAAGTAATTAACTTATTCACTGGGTATGTTTATTTACAGACTGCCATTCCTTTAAGTTTCTTAATTTGTTTACCTATCTAAATACATTACAGTGTGGCTTAATTGAAACAGTTCTGTAAAGAGAAGTGAGCCAAAATTCCTGCACCACAGTATAAACACCTCTTCTCTGTAATTGCCAGCTTTTGGCAAACGCCACCATGTGTAACATTATCAAATATTTGGCTCAGGAATCAGCTAACTTTTCTACATAGGTACCAAGTTGTTTTGGTTAACTTTTTTCCATTATTAACTTTAAAATAAACAAAAAGGGCTCTAGAGGCAGACATTGAGGTATACTGAAATAAAATCGACCGGACAGAACATAAAAGATCTTTATACTTGTACAATCCCAATATTATTTTGCTTTAAGGCAACATTTTTTTAATCCCCACTGAAGCACTTATTGCAGTAATAGAAGAATGATGAACAAAAAAATATAGATTTAGTGCAAGATTAGATTTTTTTTCCTCATATTTCAATATACATAAACTACTATCAGCACGAATATTTTTGTTTTTCTTCTTTAGAATAATAATAATAATTTATTATTATTGTTATTAACATTAGTTCAGTAGCAGTGTAGTAGTAAGCTAATTAACCTTTTTCTCAGCTCAGGCCAAAGCTTTTTTTTCGCCATCCTCTCGGCTACCGTACCCAGGACATTTGCGGAAGTTTATTTTCTGTGTGTGTGGGGTGTGTCGGCTTGTCTCAGATAAAAACCTGCGCTTCAACCTGCATTTTTCATGTGACCCTAAACTCATTCTGAGGAGCACACGAAGAGCGTCTGACAGTGAGTATAATATATGTCATTTAGTCTGTGAGGAGCTATGTTTATGTTGTTGTTTTTTTTCTGCGAAACTTTCAGCGTTACTGAAGTACAACTACTGTCGCAACGATTTCGCTGCGCATTTGGACATTTATTTGTTGCAGCTTCAGCGTGCTCTGTGACGTTTTAGAAATATCCAGTCGTTGTCACTTCCAGCTTAACAGACACGGCAATATAGCTAAACTCGTTTATTCACAAAAGGAGAATCATTTGGGCTAAATTCATTTAATGTTGTCCATTTAAAAAAACGGACTGATTTCTATCGGTTTGAGTTGCATGGTATAAATATTACCGCTTAATCAACGGGTTTGTGATTTTGATCTTTCTCTTCAGTGGAGTTTAGTTTTAAAGAAGAATAAAACTCTTGAAGATCTAAAAAACAACTTCTGTCCTTTTCTTGTCCTCCAGGCACGATGGCAGCAGCAACCCCTCTGACTTCAGCCAACACCACCTTTTCTCTGGCTTTGCTCAAAAAGCTGGGGGACAACGACAACACTGCAAATGTGTTCTTCTCTCCTTTCAGCATCTCCTCAGCTCTGGCCATGGTGTTGCTGGGAGCCAGAGGCAACACAGCTGCACAGATGTCAGAGGTACAGTGCACCCCCACATAAGCACAGGCTCCACCCATTTAAAGTTGCACATTAACATCAATGAGATTTAAAAATATATATATTTTATTTCTTGTGGCTGATTTCCCCACATTTACTCAGCCCACCAAGGCAGCACGGAACTTCAGGCTCCATTAAAGGGATAGTTTAGAATACTTGAAATGAGGTTCTGTTAAAAACTTATAAGGAGTTACTATCATACCTGCAATGGATGACTCTTGTGGCATCTTGATTTAGTACAAGGTAAAGATTCAATATACATGCCACTCCAGCGCGTTGAAGAAGATCCTGCGGTGCTTGGCTTAAGATTCTCCCAATACTATTGTAGCTCAAAGTTACACTGAAACTGTTCAGTTTAATGGAAGGAGTCGGGATAAAAAACAAACGGATGTTGGGGGGGGGGGGGGGGGGCCCCCCCCGGGACTTAAAGACTCAATTAAACGGTCATGGGGATGTACTTGATCAAAGCGGGCCTCTATATAGTTGCTTTTTAAGTATCTCCAAATATGCAGTCAATATGTATACACTGCAGACGTCAGTTTTCCTCTCCAAAAACTCAGTTTTTACATGGTCAGCGGGTGCCACAGCAACAGAAAATATGAATCTCTTTTTAAATAACCGTCTTAAAGTTGACAGGACCTAAAAACAGATTAGTTGGACCAAAATTATTTGTGATTAGGGTAACCTCTAAATAGGCAGGTATTAAAAGCAAAAATCTATTGAGGTGGTTTAAATGTTCACTGAATTTTGTGATTTTTTTTTTAAAACAATGAATTAAAATACTTTTCTATCAGGTAGCTACGCAAGATAAAAACACTTTCCATGTTTTGTTCTCAATCTTTGTTTCATACAGGAAGACCGCTGATAATGCACTGCCTCCAACCTCTATTTCCTGTTTTATTTAATCTGCTTCTGTGTTTTTACAAAACAGCTAAAAGGTTCATAAAAAAGCATTTGATGTTTTTTAGATTAAAGATTTTCTCGGAGGATAGAAGTCCTTTTTGGCTCCTCTCAGACTAGCCGTTAGCATCGCCCTCCAGGTCTAACTATTTTGGGTTTATACTAAATGAAGATACCAAAAAGGTCATCTACCGTAGGCAAGACATCATCTGCTTTTAACATGCAGCATTGAATTTAATATGGGACAGCCAAGCTGTGGAGTCTCCTACTTGTCTTGTTCTCTTCCAATTAGCAACAATAATCTAACTAGTTTTTTTTTTTTATGTGGGTCAGGTGTGTGGTTGTGTTGCTATGGGAACAGGATAATCACTGTAGACGTTTAACAGCAATAAAGACCCGTGTATATTATCAGTTCCCATTCTGTGCTGCAGATACGCTCATCTGTTTTATGAGCGCTCCTTCTCAAAGTTCAGTCTGCATGCTCAACCACCGTCCTCCTATTGCACTGGCACATTTGGTAATTGAATTATGTAGTGATAGCTTTCTATTTACATTCCCTTTGCATTATTTATTCAACGGTGATGGTGTTCCTACAAAAAGAGTGTGAGAATAAATATAGCACCGGTCTTCATTTTTCCAACTTCACAGAAAGATACTGGAGCGTTTTCCAGGAGAGGTAGCTGTAATTCAGGTGGAAGTTAATGGAAGAGCTTTTACTGAACATCTTATCAAAATGGATTGCTACAGCCATACCACACCCTGTTAAAACAAGCCGGTAAATGATAGTAGATGGGAGGGGCAGCACCACACCCATAATCTCAGGTTAAAGAAACGACTCCATTCAGTGCAAATTGGTGTCGTTATCATTGCAATGCATTCACTGTAAAACATTAAAGTATTTTATTCCAGTCGCAGGGAAAATAATAAACTTTCTGTTTTCATCCCCATGTTACAATCAGTAGATGCCTTTAAAGTAAAGCAGAGGGCTGCAGTTTTGGATTGGTACCAAGTTTCCTGATGTGCATCTAAAGTAAATCACACGGTGTTAGAGGTTGTTTATGTAGAAACTATGTTGCCATGCATGACGCAGAGTAAGCGGAGTGGCTGGGAGGTTGGAGTGGAAAGTAAGATGAGTCAGCTGTGGAGAATTGGTCTCTTAGCAGAGAACTCACTTGGTGTGCATCGCTTATGTGGTCACAGGCTAACATTTACTCTGCACAAACCACAGAAATATGTGGATTAGCTGCAGTAGCTCTGGAATGTTCTCACCAAACGCCATGTAGATGACTTAATCTAGCTTGGAAAGACGAGCTAGTAATGGCAAAAGACAGCTTTTCTCAGACTCAAACATACTGCAAGTTGTGTACAAATGAGGTATTTCTCCAATACATTGTAAATGTTGGCTGTGGTATTCATGCTAAAATGAGCCCGGAGTATGTAAGAAAAGTTTAGATGTCACTATCAGATCTTAGATTGCTGCACAAGTCTTACTGTTAGCTCTGTTAACATTTGTCCATATTTTAGCAACCTTGTGTAAAGCTTTTGCTAAAATATACATCTGAGACCTTATCGAAAGCATTTTTCTTTAGATGGACCCTTCCTCAGGGTTGCAGTTAGACTCTTTCTTGTCGCGAAGAATGACTTCCAGCATCCGTAGACGGGGCATTGCTCATACAGTTGATGTGTAGTCTTTTAACAAGTGTAGGGTGGCAGGAGGGTCTCATAATATAATAACTGTGAATAAAAAAATAAATGCATTCAGAGTATTCAAGCACAAAACATTCATACTGCTTTTATTTAAATCGGAAAAGCAACATGTATTCCAATTTTTTACAAATACCCACTCAGTTTGGTTTTGTAATTTCAGAACTTATTGGCATAGACATATTTGCCATTATTCTCTTTTATGGCGTAACACAAGGTTAAGAAGACTGTTAATTGGTCAGCTTTGTGCTCAACAGTTGGCAAACCATGATCCCATTAATAGCACAACCCTTCTTAAAAAATGTTTTTATTTTTTAAACTGCATTCTTTCAACCGACTGACCAGCAATGTGCAGCAACATGTAAAGGAGGGGAATCACTGCACTACTCTATGCTCCACTGAGCCAGAGAAAACCCAACTCACTTCAGCATCCCACGAAAAGGATTGTAAGCCCTATGAATGGTATTTACAGAAAATCTTAAGCACTACCTATCCCTATTTCATAATAACCCAATCATTTAGGGTTTATCTTCACTTTCTACTCTAAATCAGTCCTGGAAAGCTCAATCTGTGGCTGATGTACAGTATTAGACCAAGACATTCCTGTCTTAATGACACACTGTTCAATCCCAGTTTAACTTTACTCTCTAATTACACAGCGTTGAATTTGATAGGAGTGGAAACCAGACCGGAGTCTCTCCGGGTTGTGAAAGACCCTTCCAATGATGAATCACCACTTTATCTCCTACTGTCAGCAGAAATAATCTGTCCTACTCAGACTCTGTCATGGTATTTATGAGGATCTACCACATGTTGTCCTGAGTAGGTGGAACTTGCTGCTTTTCACCATCTCTGATTACAAACACATAGCCAGGTAGCAGTAGCCATCAATACTTTGTTAAAACCGTTTAACTGCATTAAGGAAATGTTAATTAAGTGTAAACGTGCAATTTTTTTGTGAAAGGGTGAGCCTCAATCACTAAATTGCTGGTTTGGCAGACAAAACGGTTCCAACTGGTGATCATTAATATCGTACTTGACAGTAAGTACCCAAATATTGCCTCCAGGTTCTCGGCTTCCGTAAGGCAGATGAGGTGAAGCAAGCAAGACCGCAGCCAATGCAGATGCAACAGCAAGTCCAATGTAAACTTCCACCATATCTGCTAAAGGTGGTTTAAAAAAAACAAACCTGCAATTAAACAGGGGTTGTTGGCTGATACTACTAGTACTAACAGAGGGTATGGGTGGTAACGGGCTCCTTGGAGGTGTGTTTGCTTCACATTCTGCTGCTCTCTTTCTGTTTTGCTGCTTTCCCACTGCCATTTATGCCTCTGTCAATAAATACTTCAGGAAGAAAACTGAGGGCGAAGGAACCAACTTGAAGTTTTTGTGTGTCCAACATTCCAGCTCCCTTTGTTTTACATAATGCAGCATTGTTTTCCTTTTTCATCTGCCGTTTCAGGTTACGCTAAACTGTCAAAACTCGTTTGTTCTTGCTGCTACAGCTCTGAGTGGAAAATAACCACTGTGGCATTGCAACATTGCAGTTCCAAACCATTGAAAGGATGCACACCAACAGAATGAGCTTTTGGCAAATTAGTTCAACTTGAAGTTATCTTTGGGAATAACATGGTGGAGGGATGGCCTAATTTTCTGTAATGTTCAAGTTCTGAAGGGATAAAGGGGTTAAGAAATGTCCAACTTTTCTCTCTTTAGTAACATCCATTCAGTTGTGATATAGTTGGGACTTTATGACTGATTCCTACACACATAAATTGCCTTATAAAAGGTCTTTACACCCTTTGAACGTTCACATTTTGTCACGTTACAACCACAATTTTAAATTTATTTTTCGGAGTTTTATTGTTTCTGAAATTGGGGGCATTTAGTTTAGTTTTTATTCAGCCTCCTACTATTCAGCCTTTTACGTTGATACCCCTTAATAGAATTAGGTGCCACAAATTGCCTACAGAGGCCACCTTTTAGAAGGAAAAATCTGTCCTTGTAAAATTTAATCAGAGTATAAATCCAGCTGTTCTGTGAAGGCCTGATAGGTTTGTTATAAGATTCGTGAACAAACAGCATCTTGAAGGCCGAGGGATACAGCAGATGGGTCGGGGAGAACGGTTTAAGACAGAGCTGGGTTAGGTTATGAAATAAATCCCAAGGTTTGGATATCACCCTTTTAATGCTGAAACGTGGTGGTGGGAGCATCATGTTGGGATGCTTTTCTTCAGCGTGTAAAGACTTTCTTCAGCAGAGACTGGGTAGCTGGTCTGAGTTGATGAGAAGATGGATGGAGCTAAATACATCTCAGTGCTGGAAGAAAACCTGTTGGAGGCTACTATAGACCTGATACTTAGGTGGACATTCACCTTGGACCAGGACAACCAACCTAAAGATCCAGCCAGACTTGCATAGGAATAGTTTGGGTCAAAGAATATTCATGTGTTTCAACGTCCCAGTCTAAGTCCAGATCTGTATTCAATTAACAATCTAAGATTTAGATCTGACTGAGCTTGAGTTGTATCAAAAGATCTGCAGACGTCATTTATAAATAATAATTATAACCTATATATCATTTTCCTCTATTTTCCCAGCACTACTTTGTGCTGGACTGTGACATGAAATCAGAATAAAATATGTTGAAGTTTGTGGTTGTGACGTAAAAATATTGAAGGTGTGTGAAGACTTTTGCAAGGTACGAAATGGTACGGTACATGTGGGTGTTACTTCATCTATTAAGTGATGAGGGAAACGCTGAGTCTTTTGGTTTAGTTACTCTTGGTAGTTAAATAAATCCTTTCATCACAAGATGACCATGAAAACTATTTCATTATTAATATTGTAGACTGGTCTGCGCCTTGTTCAACAAATGTAACTGGTTTATTTTCATCTTCAGACCTTGAAAACCCTGGATATCCAGGATGACCTCCACTCCAGTTTTGCCCAGCTGCTGAGCGTGCTCAACAAGCCTGATGCTCCGTATGCACTGAGTGTTGCCAACAGGCTCTACGGCGAGCAGTCCTACCAGTTTGTTGAGGTGTGTGTGGGGTGGGGTGGGGGGCTTTCTCCCAACACTTTTGTGTGTGGGTATTCCAGAGTGGGTGTGGCTTTCTTTATACTTCAGCACTGATTGAATGAACACAGAAAAGAGGAACGCTGGAAAAGTGGAGTAGGCTCCAGATCAGGATACGCGCACAACTCGCGTAGTGATTGTAGGAATAATGAATCGTTCTGGCAGCATGGACCAAAACATTTGCTTTGTTTTAGGATTTCCTGGAGAAAACTAGGAAGCACTACCAAGCAGAACTGGAGACTGTGGACTTCGCCAAGAACTCCGGAACTGCCAGGGACAACATCAATGACTGGGTGGAGAAGCAGACACAAGGTGGATCACAGACGCACGCCTCTCAATACCTGTCGTCGTGTATTTTTTGCTTTCAGGAAAAAGGCTATTGCAAATTAGTTTTTGACATTTCTATATATTTGCCTACTTTTCTTTTTTTGGTAATTTATTTGCTCTTCTACCTGTAATTATTTGTATTGCTATCCTATTTAGGACCTTTTCTGGCATATTCGCTAACCTTCTGAAGACCGATGGAACTTGTAGGGACCAAAGCCCGGTCCTAATATGGTGGACCCCGTTTTTTAGGGTTAGGGGTTAGGTTTAGAGGTATGGTGTGAATTATGTTTTGGTTAAGGTTAGGGTGAGGAATAAACTGGTAATGGTTTGGGTTAGGCATAAATGTAGCTATTAAAATGAATGGAAGTCTATATAAAGTCCTAATATGGGTAGCAATACAGACTTGTGTGAGAGAGAGATAGAAAATACATGTTTATCTATTTGCTTGATTAGTGTGCTCATCTCTTTGATTTGCATAATTTATTTATCACTAGGTAAAATTAAGGATATCCTGGGCCATGATGCAGTGAATGGGATGACCAAGTTGGTGCTGGTCAACGCCATCTACTTCAAAGGCAATTGGGACAAACAGTTTAAGGTGGACGCCACCCGCGATGCTCCATTCAGAATCAACAAGGTAATGCTCCCGCTGGATAAACTACACTTCCTGGCCAAAAAAAAAGTCGCCACCTGGATTTAACTAAGCAAAAAGGTACCAGCCTCCCATTGGATATTTACTGCATGGGCGATTATCTTTCAGCTGGCAACAAGTTATTTAACTCCAACTGGTGCAATGAGTTGCTCATTTCATAAACAATCATGTCTGAAGACGCATCTCGTGGTCGTGGAAAAGATGTTGGGGTGTTTTAAGGAGGGTCAAATCATTGGCAAGCATCAAGCAGAGAAAACATCTAAGGAGATTGCAGAAACTACTAAAATTGGGTTAAGAACTGTCCAACGCATTATTTAAAAAGTGGAAGGATGGTGGGGACCCATCGTCTTCAAGGAAGAAATGTGGCCGGAAAAGAATCCTGAATGATCTTGGTCGGCGATCACTTAAACGTTTGGTGAAATCAAATCGGAGAAAAACAGTAGAACTCAGGGCTATGTTTAATAGTGAAAGTAAGAGCATTTCCACACGCCCAATGCGAAGGGAACTCAAGGGATGGGGACCGAACAGCTGTGTAGATATAAGAAAACCACTAATCAGTGAGGCAAACTGGGGAAAAGAAGCTTCAGTTTGCTAGGGAGCATAAAGATTGGACTCTGGCGCAATGGAAGAATGTCATGTGGTCTGATGAGTCCAGATTTATCCTGTTCCAGAGTGATGGGCGCATCAGGGTAAGAAGAGAGGCAGATGAAGTGATGCATCCATCGTGCCTAGTGCCTACTGTACAATGCTGTGGGGGCAGTACCATGATGCGGGGTTGCTGCAGTTGGTCAGCTCTAGGTTCAGCAACAGTATGTTCTCCAAGAATACCTGAATATACTGAATAACCTGTTTATACTATCAATGTTCTTTTGTTTTTTCTTTTCTTCCCTGATGGCATGGGCATATTCCAAGCTGACAATGCCAGGATTCATCAGGCACAAATTGTGTGAGTGGTTCTGGGAGCATGAGACATCATTTTCACACATGAATTGGCCACCACAGAGTCCAGACCTTAACCCCATTCAGAATCTTTGGGATGTGCTGGAGAAGGCGTTGTGCAGCGGTCAGACTCTACCATCATCAATGCAAGATCATGGTGAAAAACTAATGCAACACTGGATGGAAATCGATCTTGTGGTATTGCAGGAGCTTATCGAAACGATGCCACACAGAATGCGTGCTGTAATCAAAGCTAAAGGTGGTCCAACAAAAAATTAGTGTGACTTTTTTTCCCCTTTTTTTTTTTTGGCCAGGCAGTGTATCTCAGTCTGTGTGGAGGAGACAGACTCATCACTTAGTTTTCTTTAGCACACAGAAAGCGTATTTCAAGTTACCGCCATTTTCTATGTATGCTGTAGTATGTCGTCTTTTGGTATGTTCTATATAGCTTATGTAAATATAATCTACTTCTTATTATTTCTGTCCTGTTTTCAGAACGAGACAAAACCGGTGAAGATGATGTACCAAAAATCAAAGTTTCCCCTGACCTTCATCTCTGAAGTACCCTGCCAGGTAACTGCAGAGATTTACAACTCGGGTGGGAAAATCTGCAGACAGGGCAGCATGTGGACTACATGTGGGAGAAAATTGACAATGCTCTTTGCTTTCTGCACTCAGCCACTGCTGTTAAATATGGTTCTGGTGGCACCGTGCTGTGATTAAGTGAAAAAAGGAGTTGAGAGCATTGTCAAATAAACACAACTACAACAGCTAGGACACAGCTTTATGTAGATCTGTTTTAATTCTGGTGTTTTGCTAAAATATTTAAAATAATCCCCTGATTTCCAGATCCTGGAGATGCCGTACAAAGGGAAGGAGCTGAGCATGCTCATCTTTTTACCCAACAACATGGAGGGTACCACTGGTCTGGAGAAGGTAGGACGTTCGCACGCAAACTCAAAATGAGACCAAAAAGAATCACAAGGAATTGACTGATTTGTGTCCAACCTCAGCTGGAGCAGATGTTGACGTATGACAAGTTCATAGATTGGACCTGTCCAGGAATGATGGATACAGTCGAGGTTCAGGTGGGGCTGCCTCGGTTCAAGATGGAGGACAAATACGATATGAAGACTGTCCTGATGAGCATGGGAATGGTGGATGCCTTCGACCAAGCAAATAGTGACTTTTCCGGTAGGATGTGTACCTAGACTTTGCACTCGCATGTGATCCAGCATCTGATGGTTGTTTTTTTGTTTTTCATCCCGACTCACAGTAATATTCTGATTCCATCTAAGCATTTCTGTCCCTCTCTGCTCTGACAGGTATGTCCCCTGCCAATGACCTCTTTGTGTCAGAGGTTTACCACAAGGCCTTTGTGGAAGTCAACGAGGAGGGAACTGAGGCTGCTGGGGCCACCGCCGCCATCATGATGCTGCGCTGTGCCATGATACCTGCCACCTTCATCGCAGACCACCCCTTCCTCTTCTTCATCCGACACAACCCCTCCATGAGCATTCTCTTCGCTGGTCGCTACTGCTCGCCTGTGTGAGCTCATTTAGAGCAATGTTTCTGAGCAGGAGGGAGGTTACAACACGGTTAAAACGGCTTTGAGTGAGGGAGCAGAATCGGTTTAGAGCTCCATCTTGCTAATCCCACCTCAGGTTTACATCCTGTGGATTTACCACCAGTGTGTACAAGTTGGGTTTTAGCTCCTTATTATGCGCCTTGCCATAGTGTCTACACTGTTTCACCTAACAACATCCTTTGCAGGTGTATTTGTTCATGTATGTAATACTAGATAGCCGTTTACTGCTGCTAGTTTAAATTGTTTCTTTTTTTATAATTTTGCCTTATCAACTGGCATCATAAACACAACTTAACCCCATGGTTGCAACATTCTTTGCACTTTGTCGTCACAAAATATTAGAATAAATTTACATGGAACCAAAGAGAGAAGTGAGACTATAAATAAAGCTCTACTGGCATCAGATCCATATCATTGTAATGTATCCATGAACTTTCACATGAGGAATAAAAGTGAAACTTGGAAAAACTGCTGTTTTTTTTTATAGTTTTACATCCAGACCTGGGATGGAGTGAAGATTTGATAAATGTGACATCGAGGACAACTTTTTCTTGCCACTAGGAGTGGGAAGTAGTAATAACCTATTTGCATGAAAGATTGAAACAATGTAAAAAAAGGTGAAAATGCTTTGACGTTGGACAGAAAATCAATTATTCCAACCACGGAAAAAAAATTATGTAACAGACGTTACAATAGTGTAATATTTTCCTTATTTTTGAGTGGACTACAAAAAGTATTACAAGAGAGTATCAACAACTTATCCAGGAGGTGAGAAAAGCATGTAGAGATACTACTAAAGTACTGCAGATGTTACTTGCCTCAGTTAAAGAGGCTATATGCAACTTTGCCCCCAAAATAAACATAATGGCCTTTTTATTTGACCATTTATGACTCAAACAACTCCAGATGAGCATACTAACACCTTGTCAGCTCACAGTGGGTGCAGCTATAAGCCTAAATCCAATAAATTTTTTCTATTCTCTGTCGGATCGGATTTTCCCGCGCTGTCTGCGGATGTGACGTCAAGCGCGTTCATGTTAAATGTTTCAGATTACTCTGCCACCACCGCTAGTCAACAGTCGCAAGCACTTCAATGGATTGTGCGAATACACAGAAGAGACCAAGGACAACAGTAACTCCACATAAGACTAAAAAAGTTAAACCCCTGACAAGTGCCCGAAAAAGATCGAAGACTGAGAGCGACCGGCGTACGAGAGCGAGCAGAAAGGAAGAGCAGTTCCGTTTTTTGGCCACAGGTGTCAGTCGCGAGTTTAAATTTCAGAAAATTTCATATAGCCCCTTTAAGGTTTGTGTTCAACAAAAAGAGAGACTTGGCTAATTTCCTGTGAAGAATTTTTTTTTTTTTTTTCCCTCTGGGATCAATAAAGTATTTTTGAATTGAATTGAACACAAAGGCCTGTCTTATATTTGCCAACAAAAATCCAAATGATCCCAAAAGCCTGTTGAAAATATTGACAGAGAATATGGGGACTGTTTTAAAGGTGTGTTTTGACCCACTGCAAAGGCTAATAAGTGTTTTAAAGAAAAAAAAAATACCTACACTCAAACATGGTGGCAGTGTGATTGTTGGGGCTTGCTTCAGTATTAGGGCAACTTACTTGGCTGAATTCTGCTCTCTACTATAATCTCCTGAAGCAGAACAATATAAGGTCTTTGGTATGGCCTAGTCAAAGTCGGGGCCTAAATCAAAATGAGATGCTGTGCAATGATCCTAGTCAGGCTGTTGATGCTGAAATAATTCTGCCAAAATTCCACAAACAGTTATTTGGCTTATCGCGACATTACTTCTACAAATGGGGCCGGTGGTGGTTTGGACACCTTTCTACTAATATCACAAAAAAGCTGACAAAGGGGGGAAAATACACAGCAATGCATTAAAGAATAGCTGGATTTGTCTTTTTTTTGTAAGCGATAAAAAATGTGCAAGTTTTCTTTCTTCCAGAAAGCTGCCCAGCACAGCAACATTTAGGGAAGGTCCACAGCTCTGTTATTCAGTACTTTCTATGATGTCTCACTAAAAGCATTTTTAACTGTAGAAGCAGTATATCCAAAAATGTTTTAGGCATGCCAACATTATATGTGATACCTTTTGTGTTTAGTAAGCTGACACTTTTATTTCAAGCAGTAAACACAAGAAACACATAGGGGACAGTTTGAGGTTCTACATAGAAAATGACAGCTCAGCCACTATCCTGAAATTGCTTGGCTCTAAAGTAATACATTTAGTGGTGAATGTTTTATTTATATATATATATATATATATATATATATATATATATATATATCCTTAAATTGTCAGACAATAACTGCTAAATATAAGCTTAATATAAGGCAGAATACAGTTTAAATTAATGTTTACATTTTTTAGACATATTTTTGGAGGGGCTGAAAGTAATATTAATGTTTTGGACTGGCTCAGATAGAGTCCTGACTTGAATCTGTGGATGGAGTTAAAGATTAAAGTGATGGGAAAAAGGCCTTCCAACCTCAAATGGTTAGAGTTCATCACTAAATATCAATTTTTGAAATATCACTGCAGACATGCTTTATGCACTGACAGCATTTACAGAAAAGATTTGACTGCTCTAACATCAACAAAATATTTTCTATGGTTTATTAAGAATGTATAAATATTTTTATACATGTACACTTTCAACTCTACAAAGTGTGTCAATATGTCAATTTGTGTTATCCCAGTTTTTGTTCAAAAAATGCGTGTGTTGAAACGATTCACTCATCTGCCATGGTGTTTACTAATCCCAGTCGATGAGTTACATTCTTGTGCCTCTTGTGATGTCATTTCTATGGTAAAAAGAAAAACAAAGCCCAAAATCAGTCAGAATCACAAAGGACTAAACGAAAACTAGATTAAATATTGAAGAAAACTAGGTACATTTAAAACAACTCATGTGTTGCTTACCATTTGTGCTGTTTTCCACGGGGAATTTTTTCCGTGCTGTAGTACTTATACAAGTCCAGAAGATGGCAGCAGAGCAGTCAAAGAGTCTCCAAAGTCCAGGGAAGAAGACCTTGTTTACATCCCTCAGACTTCCGGGTTGTCATGTTTAAGCAGTGGTCATTCATTACTGGTAAATAAAGCATGAGTTTGTCTATGTGCTGATGGAGACGTTTCTGTCCAAGCTCCCCGACAAACATGTCCTCTTCGCGGCCTCCTTTGCTATCCGGCTGGCTTTGGTGGCTTATGGAGACTACCAGGACAGGACTATGGTGGTGAAGTACACGGATATAGACTACCATGTGTTCACAGATGCTGCCAGGTTCATCACACAGGTAGCTACTCTCCCTTTATCATCTACTTTTGCTGATGCGTTTTTAGGAACGATATAACATAGGTATATGGGTATAAAAGCAGGGTTTATTAACCTGTTTTGGGCTGTTTTGTATCCAAAATAGCAATTAACTACATATTAAAAGTTACAAAAACTTTTGAGTATTTAATTGAAGCTAAAAACGTGTATTTTCACTTGATGAGACTAAACCTATATGTATCTATCTGCAATAAATTGTGAACTATCATAAATAAATAGAAATAATGAATTGTGTTTACGTTTGGGACAGAGAACTCTGCTAATTTCATCAGGAAACGTTTGGAATTTGGACACGAGATGAAGGAGGAAGGAGTTAAAGGTTGAATATTGAACATTTATAAAAAGCTATTTAAAAAAATATATAATAATTCCTCCACGGGTGCAAAATGAAATCATTTGAATTAAAATATAATAAAAATATAATCGCATAGAATTAAAATATAATAAAATAAACATTTTAACGGGCACGACAATGACGTAATGTTTACGCCTACCGCCATTCGCGGCCGCGGGGTGCCAGATACGGTCTCTATGATCCAACTATGTGGTAGGTACAACTCGGCTGATATTGGGAAAAATGGCTGAGTCTGCAATTCAAGCAGCAGCTTCACAGCCCTGGAGGAGATATCGTTATCCTTCTCAGGAGAGGAGTGACCAGAGAAGAACAGAAACTTGAATAGTTTTAGGGGAAGCCTACACTAGATGGACCCACATAAAACATGTCCACGGCGTCAAACACACGCGGAAACGGCGACTTTCCTCCTGGATCGGTAAGCTAAGTCACTTGCTAACTTTACCTGCCAGTTAAACTGCTCTAAAATACATTCCTCACTGGACACAGTTCAGGCTGGTCACTGAGCGTATCGGCAGCGAACCAGGCAACCCAAAAACTGGAATTATTTTTCTATTGTTGTAGCTACAACGTAGACCCACTGGATGTCGCTATAGTGTTCATGTTCCATATTCAACCTTTAATTAATCCAAGCCACCTTCTTCTTTGTGCTCACTGTAGACTCCCTAGGCAGCATACTGAGGTCAGCTTAAATCATGTGAAGCACTGTTTGTTCTGAGGGCTTTCTATCAAAACCCAAAAGCATATTTCTCCAATTGTAGCTACTACCATAACATTTCTACTGGTCTTTGGTCAACAATGTTCTGAAATGTTTCTTTCTTGGACAGCTTATGTCTTGACCCTCAGTTGTGCAGATATTATGACTCTGCTGTCTAGGCATCATAATGTCGTGCTTGTTGAATGTTAAACTTTTCTTCTATTATCTACTCCCAACTCATGTATTTCATAGACAGAAACGTCACTTTCTGCCTCACTTGTCATAGCTACCACTAGGTGTCAGCAGAGGAAGACACACGATTATAATACTGTCTGATGGGGATAATAATAATAAAAAAAACTTAACTACTTCATTATTTTATTAACAGACATGTCTATAGCTCTGCTGTGTTTTTTGTTTTGTTTTTTGCACAGGGTGAGTCACCATACAATAGGTCGACCTACCGCTACACCCCTCTGCTGGCCTGGCTTCTCACCCCAAACATCTATCTCGGCATGGTGTTTGGAAAACTCCTCTTCGTCTTATGTGACGTGTTATCAGGAGCGCTCATCTACAGAACTCTATGTTTGAGAGGTCTAGACTGCAAGGTTTGACCAATCCACAGTTTTACAACTGGGTATTTGGATAGTTTCTTTTTTCTTGGCTTGTTTTGATGAAAACTTATTTTTTCCCCTTTATATTTGTTTTTAGACCTCAACCTATTTGTGTTCTCTGTGGCTTCTCAACCCTCTGCCCATGGGCGTTTCAACTCGTGGGAACGCAGAATCCATCCTGGCAGCTCTGGTGCTCGGGATGTTGCTTTGTATGGAAGGTAAGGGATCTCTGAACCCTCTGGGAGCTTAATACTTGCATATTACTGTTGACATATTATGTACACAAACTTGTTGTAATATATTTAGTTTCTTCTAGCCAGGCATCTGGTGTGGGCAGCTGTGCTCTACGGCCTGTCGGTTCATATGAAAATCTATCCCATAACATACGCCTTGCCCATTGGTCTGACCCTGAGAGCACCGGAGGTGGGATTGACCAAAGGCAAACCGATACGGACATGGAAGAAGAAGTGTGTCACGTTTGTCGGAAGTTTCCTCAGCCGCGAGCTGATCCTCTTCGGAATCATGGCCGGAGGAGTTTTCTCCATGTTCACGGCGCTCTTCTATTACATGTGAGAAACACACACAAAGGCCAGCTCCACAGGGGTTTAATTTAGAGTCACGTCTGTGCAGAATGTTGAAAACATGACTGCATGTCTCTCTACTAATCAGGTGTCACTATTATTTTAGGGAAGATGCATTATTTTGAAATGAATTGATTGTACAAAAGTTGTTCCTTATCATCTCTGGTTAAAAGTACAAAAAAGCACAGAAACACGTGACACCTCTGCTGTGGATGCAGGTATGGATGGCCGTTTCTTCATGAGACCTACTTGTACCATTTGACCAGAAGAGACATCAGGCACAACTTCTCCCCATACTTCTACATGCTCTACCTTACTGCAGGTACTCATTAACCCGGGGATGGTGGTGGCAGTATTATGCTGTAGGGGGTTATTCTGCTGGGACAGTGAGGCTGGTCAGAGCTTATGGGAAAATAGGAGCAAAATCCAGACGGGCAGCTGAACTGTAGTGAACCAGATTTACAGAGAAAATGTGTTTTATGTGTTTTTTTATCATTTGTTTTTATTTTTAAGCAGTGACTAAATGAACTTGTGGTGCACAAGTCTTGGGCTCATTCTTTTTGCCTTGTACTCAGACAACAGGGGGAGCCAGTGGCTCGGCCTGGCAGCCTTTGTTCCGCAGCTCATCCTGCTGTTAGTGGCGTCATGGACCTTTCACCATGATCTGGTCTTTGCCTGTTTCCTCAATACGGCCATCTTCGTCTCCTTCAACAAAGTTTGCACTTCACAGGTACATGCAGCTATCACTCAAACAAGTCATGGACAACTCCCAGAATTCAATTAAATGTTACTCATCTGCATTATGTTTTCTGACTTGATGTCTGAATGCACACTCATTGAAAAACCAAAATAATGTTACAGTGCTAAAGTGGTTCAACTCTATTTTGATTCCTTAACTTGGCCTGGTTAAAGTAAGATTTTCTACAAACAGGAGAAAGTGACCAATGTTCAAAAAGTCTGCTTTACTTTTTGTCTATTCATATAGTGTCCGGAAAGGTGGGAACACCTCCAGACAAAAAAACAAAAACAAGTTTGAGTCTTGAAATGTATGGATTTAAAAATATAACTTGGTTTAAATTGTCCAAAAGATAATTTGTTTTTAAAACTAAAAGACATTTTGAAGATATGGCCTTTTTTGGTTATATATGAAAACCTTTATTAGAAATTCTGTTGGGTTTATTTAGAAAGCTATCAAGATGGAGAAGAGAGGGGGGGGTGAAGAGAAGTGAGGCAAAAAGTTAAAAGGGAAACAGTGTAAGAAATAGAAGAGAGGAAGAAGGCTAAAGAGAATACAAAAAAACACCCTAAAAGGCTGCTTCTACACCTGCAGAAAGAGAGAGAGAGAGAGAAAAAAGCGGAACCGAGAACCCAGACTGACAAAAAATAAATACATCTATAACAAATGTTACCCTTAATTATTTTTGTGATAGTACATCCAGAAGGAGGAATTGGCTAATTTATGTTTCTTTAATTACAGTCAGTTCTTTCTGCTTTTGTCTTAAGTCTTTTTCAGGATGTTTGTGCCTGGGGTGTCTGTTTTTGAAAAGCCTTGACTATAAACTAAAGGTTTGGAAGCAAAATCACATTTCCACAAAAAGATTGTGGTTTTATTAGTATATTCTGCAACAACATAAACCTGATTGTTACTGTTTTGAAAACCTCTTAATAAAAGGATGAGAACAGAAAAAGAGTCACTTTTCTGACTACAATGTAATTGTTAGTTTTTAAGGCTCTTAACGGTCTGGATCCATCTTATCTTCACGATCTGTTACAGATCCATCCTTCATCTAGAAAACTGAAGTCAAATAACCAGATACTTTTAGATGTTCCAAGATTCTGACTTTCTCCTCCGGTCTGTACCTCTCCATATCAGACCTGCTCAAACCTTAAGGCTCCTCTATACACTCACTTCTCCTCAATGGCATTCATCTAAAGTAGAGGCCGACAACATGTTTTATCTGTACTTTTATTGTGTTTTATTGGATGATTTTATTACTTTTTTTTTTACTGCTATTAGTATTTCTTGTTTTGCTGTTTTTCTTGTACAGCACTTTGGTGCAACTTCCCTCGTTTTTAAAGTGCATATAAATCAACTGACATACATTTTTACTTTTAATTATCAGATATATGGATTTTGATCTTGCCTCGACGTTGCTTTATCCAAATGAATCACCCGTGGCTGTGAAATATAATTTTTATGACGAGCAAACTGAATTGTTTGCTTACTTTTAGGTTCAAGATAAACAATCTGGTAACATCAATGTGTACCTAGTGTAAAGGTAAATGAAGGAAACGGTGCATGTCAACAAAACCAAGGTCTCAGTGTTTTTTGGCATGGAGTGTAATGATAAATAATTAATCCTGCTGTATCAGAGTAATTTCTGCTGACTAACAGGGCCTGACATGTTTCTGTTTTCAGTACTTTCTGTGGTACCTGTGCCTGCTACCTCTGGTTATTCCACACCTCACTCTGTCTGTGAAACAGGGGCTGGGCCTGCTGCTGCTCTGGTTTGCTGGACAGGTAATTCATCTCCATCTAGCTTGAATGTACCTTTTAAGGGGGCACGGTAGCGCAGCTGGTAGCTTGGCTCACCTCACAGCTAGAAGGTCCGGGGTTCGGGACACTGTGGATGCTGAGGGTGTGTTTGTTCTCCCGCATCATCGGCACCCACACTCTGGGTGGGGTTGGCTAAAGGGCCTTTCTGTGTGGAGTTTGAATGTTCTCCCCGTGTTCCCTTGAGCAGCTAATGTGAGCTGCTCCCACAAATAAAAAAACTGATAAAGAAGGCTGGTTCTGTTTTGATAAAGAAGACTGGTTCTGTTCTTGGGACAACTGTGGAAAATCTGGAGATGATGATGCAAAGAAGGATTCTTCATAAAATAAAATAAAATTATGGACAACCCTGAGCATCCTCTTCATGAGACAGTCATACAACAACAGAGCGTCTTCAGTCGTAGGCTTCTTCAGTTTCGCTGCAATACAGACCGCTACAGGAAATCCTTCCTGCCCACAGCTGTCATCATCTACAACAACTCCTTAAAGAATTAATTATATGAGCTATACCAACACTTAATTTCCATCTGGGATCAATACAGTATTTTTGAATTTGAATTTGAAAAACATGCACTAGTCCTGGGGCTGTATACTGCCTCCTCCTGGCCGGCCAGGGCGCCTGAAGGGTTGGGGAGGATCTGGCTGGAATAACGTGATCCTTGCTATGTCCAGCCGGGGAAACCCCGCCCCATCAGGTGAAAAGAAGGGCCTGCTCACTCCCCAAGCATGAAGGAGGCTTGGGGGAGAGCGAAACCCCAGGACTAAGTTAGGAGCACCGGGCGATAAATAATGGGGGAAAAAACGTGGGATAAATTTTTTTTTTTAACCTTTTATTGTTAGTGTTTTTCCTCATATTCAACAAATTTACATGATTGGTAACGACTGTCCTTGATAATAAGTGTCTGGTTATTTTGCTAGGTAATAAGATTCATATTGTTCAATTTATTATGTACATATTTATTTTAAAATCTTTTTTTTTTAAAGATATGCTGCTAATGTTACTTAACCTTATTACAGACTTGTACGCATGTTAGTCAGCCGCTGACTGCATTTAAGTGGAAAATCAAATCTAGAATCATAAAAGAGTTTCATAGATATATTCCGGGTCACCTTCAGTCTGTTTTGTAGATTATTTACAAAATGTTGGAAAATAACTTTATACACTTTCCTGAATAGTGGGCCATGGAAAAGTATTCACACCCATTGAACTGTTTCACATTTGATGACATTACATCCACGTCCTTCAAAATACTTCATTGAGATTTGATGTGATAAACCAACGTAAAGTTTTGCAAAATGGTCAGATGAAAACGTTTTTACAAATAAAAATCTGGAAATTGTGCTGTGCGTTTGAATTACGTTTCTCTGACTCAGTTCTGTTTAAAAGCACCTTTTGCTGCAATTACAGCTGCGAGTTAATCAGGATATGCCTCTACCAGGTTGGATGGAGAGCATCTGTGAACATTAGTTTTCAAGTCTTGCCACAGATATTCAATTGCATATAGGTGTAGACTTTGACTGGGCCATTGTAGCACATGAAGATGCTTTGTTCTAAAGCATTCCATTATAGCTCTAGCTGTATGTTTAGGTTGTTGCTGTGCTAGAAGGTAAACCTCAGAGGTGTGGAGTCGAGTCACTTAACTTGGACTCAAGTCATTATTAATTTTATGCCTTTAGACTTGAAAAAAATGTTCAAAGACTTGTGACTTCAATTGGACTTTAGCACCAATGACTTGGGACTTAAACTTGAAAAGACTTGACATTTTACTCACTATCTGAAGTTTAAAGAACCTTTTATTTCAAAATGCGCACTTTTAAGTCATTTCACTCAAACAGAGATGTCTCTGTATGTACATTGGGGCAAAAAAGTATTTGGCAGCCACTTGATTGTGCAAGTTGTACCACTTAAAGAGATGAGAGGGGACTGTAATTGAATCTAAAACTGAATGTAAAAGAAAAATCCAGAAAATCACATTGTATGATTTAAAAAAAAAAAGAATTTATTTCAATAATTATGCAGAAAATAAGTATTTAGCACCTTCAACCAAGCAAGAATTCTGGCCCTCACAGACATGTTACTTCTTTTTTAAGAAGTTCTTCTATCCTCCACTCGTTACCTGTATTAACGCCACCTGTTTGAACTCGTTATCTGTATAAAAGACACCTGTCCACACCTTCAAACAGACTCCAACCTCCACCATGGCCAAGACCAGAGAGCTGTCTAAGGACACCAGGGACAAGATTGTACACCTTCACAAGACTGGGATGAGCCAATCTACAATAGGCAGGCAGCTTGGTGAGAAGAGATCAACTGTTGGAGCAATTATTAGAAAGTGGAATCAATACAAGATCACTGACAATCTCCCTCAACCAGGGGCTCCATATAAGATCTCACCTCTTGGGGTACACATAATCTTTAGAACGGTGAAGAAACAGCCCAGAACTACACGGGAGGAACTGGTCAATGACCTGAAGAGAGCTGGGACCACAGTAACAAAGGTTACTATTAGTAGCACACTGTCATCATGGATTAAAATCCTGCAGGTCCCCCTGCTTAAGCCAGCTCATGTCCAGGCTGGTTTAAGTTTGGATGATCCAAAGGAGGATTGGGAGAATGTAATGTGGTCAGATGAGACCAACATAGAACTCTTTGGAATAAACGCCACTCACCGTGTTCTGAGGGGGAAGGATACTGAGTTGCATCCCAAGAACACCATACCCATTGTGAAGCATGGGGGTGGAAACATTATGCTTTGGGGCTGCTTTTCTGCAAAGGGGACAGGATGACTGATCCGTATTAAGGAAAGGATGAATGGGTCATGTATAGTAAGAAACATGGCAGGATCTTCTAGCAAGACAATAATCCCAAACACACCGCCCGAGCAATGAAGGAGTGGCTACATAAAACGCATTTCAAGGTTCTGGAGTCTCCCACCCAGTCTCCAGACCTCAACCCAATAGAGAATCTTTGGAGGGAGTTGTTGCCCAGCGACAGCGCCAAAACATCACAGCTCTCGAGAAGATCTGCAGGGAAGAATGGGCCAAAATACCAGCTACAGTGTGTGGAAACCTGGTATAGACCTACAGGAGACCCTTGACCTCTGACATTGTCAACTGAGGTTACTTAACAAAGACTTCCTACACAATGACTTGGTCCCACCTCTGGTAAACCTCCTCACCAGTCTCAAGTCTTTCCTACCCTCAAACATGTTTTATTCCAGGATTGCCTTGAGTTTAGCTCCATCCCTCTACCAATCAGCATTGACCAGGACATGGTGTTTTCTCCAAAGCTCTACCCTCTTATCTGTCTGCTGTATTTATTGGTCTTCTAGATGCTGTTTGCTTCCTAACAAAACGACTGAGGACTTCACAGAGCTTCTGGATTTATGCTGAGATAAAAGTGCACACGTGCACTCCGTTTACTATTTAGTGGGCTTCTAAAGGCAGTCGGCGACTGTGGATTTTATTTGAAATGCAAGCAACACTCCTCAGTTTTTTGTTTGTTTTTTTGGGGGGAGGGAATCTCAAAAGTTCCCAACACAATACATTGAAGATTTTTTCATGACGTGGCAAAGTGAACGAATTGGTGGTGTATGTGATACCGGCTACAGACTGGATTCTGCATCAAGACATTTTAGTTATATTCAGTGTTATTTATTTATTTTTGTTTGTTTGATCGGTTTATAACATGAAATAAATCAAATAATTCCTAAGTTATCTAGTTCCTAGGTTGCATTCCGATGCTGTAAATGAAACTGTCTTGTTTTCTCCACTTACAGGCTCTCTGGTTGACCCCTGCCTACTTCCTGGAGTTTGAAGGCTACAACACATTTCTACTGATTTGGCTCGCTGGATTGCTGTTTTTGATCGTCAACTGCTTCATCTTGATTCAGATCATAACCCATTACAAACCCAATTCCCCTTCACAGAGAGCGAAGGTCGAGTGACACCCCATTGAGTTGAAAAGGGAACATTTACGTAAAACTTTTCGCCGAGGACTTGGGATGCAGGTCAAGGAAAGAGGTTGAATCACTAAAAACGTTTGCATTTTGCTCTGTTCCTCTCGGCCGTCTTTTTAAGTACTTTCTTCAATATAATCTAAATCATGTTGTCAGAGATCAGTCATATAGTGTATAAAAGCCTCAGATGGATTATCAGTTATCCTGAGTTAAGCCCTTGGATTAAATGCTTATGTTGGCAGGCCAAAGCACTTAGATTCACAGGGATGCACAGACGCCAAACAATTATCACGCTGCTTTGTGTGGCCTAAAATCTTCGACGTCTAGCCAAAAATAACATGGCAAAGCAGATTTTCTTAACCTGTCGTTGAGAGCATAATACAGATTACAGATCAGGTATTAAAGAAATGTCTCTGATATCTTCACATAAACTCAGTTGAAATGTTTCAGGGCTAATTTTCAGGGCTGATTTTAAAGCCAGTTTCTGCTCGTCTAGATGGAAATCACCTTTTCCCCTCCATTTCTGTGGAGTCTGACTGTTTTACTTTACATGTGATTAAGTGCTGCTGCTCACTTTTAGTTCTTGAACAAGGAGGAGCGCTGTGCAGCCCGGATTAAGTTCAGGTAAATCTGATCTAAATCATGTCATGGTGACCTGGATTCTTAACTATAAGCTGTGCTTTGCTTTTTCCACGTTACTCTGATAATATTCAGGTGAACTGTATCTATTCTACAAATGCATATATATTTAAGGCAGGATCCCAGTTTATGTCAACGGGGGAAATGTTGGTTAAAACAAGCTTCGCTGCTGCTGCTGCAGTGCTCAGTTCTCACCAGTAGGCAGAAGCATCTGCCAGCGGAACTGGCCTTTCGAGCTCGGAGGCTTGTGTAACCCGCACAGATTAATCAGTCAACTGGAGCATGAGTACGACTCAAAACAAACAGTGGTTCCCTTAATCTCGCCATACTCTCTCCTCCTAATCTCACATGGAAATCATCAAAGCGTTCACTTTAGTCCTGTTGATCCTGAGTGTGTTTGTTGATGCTGCTGCCTGGAACTGACTAAAATTACTAGAAAATAATGCATATGCTTGCATGTCATTGAGGGTGGTTAAGGGTTGAATTTGTGGGTTTTTCTAAAAGGTTTATCTAAATGGCTCGGTTTGTCTGCGAGTTCCATGTGGGGCGTGCGTGTTTGGGCTGACTCACGGTCAGCTGCGGCCTGAATACCCGGTTTATGAATCACCGGGTTGCACTGAGTAACCTTTCAGCTGGCCAGCTGCCTTTGGGCCCATGCGTAAACCATTTCATTTCACCACCATCCCTCTGAATACCACAACATTCTGGAGTTTATTTTTAAAATCTGTTGACTATAACAATGGCTGGGGCCTTCTCTCCTCAAACTCTAGTTATATTTTCTAAATGGGATTTGGTGTCACAAGTTTCAAATTGGGAAAAATACTCTCCTGTAGGCTCCTCGCTGATACAGATGTTAGTGATGAAGGTCCTACGGGAGAGTGACATTCTGATGATGGAAAAGAGATGGTTAAAGGAAAATGTGAATTCCTCAAAATGTTTAACACTATCATGATCTTACATGTTTTCCTCATGCGGTGAGGCTCTAGTTTTTACACTGAAGTATTTTGTATCAAATAGTTACTCAGCATATACTTAACACGTTCTGTTTCTGCAATAGGTTATAAACATTGTGAAAGGTCTCAATGCAGGAGGCTTACTACTCTTAACCGTCTCAAAGAACCATACTTAAGGAAAATCTGCAATGGATTGACTGTATTTCTCTTAAAGTGTGAGGAATATTGTTACATATAGTTACTGAACTTCTGGAAGCCATAATTGACCATCAGCTCAGATGGCACCAGAAAGCTGGTGTCATTAAACCGCCTTTGACAGAGAAACCATTTAATGAGCACTCAAGCAGCTTAAGAAAATAAGCATTAAGGCAAGGTGCTTTGTTGTCCTTCATTAGCTAATTGAGGTCACCAAACAAAGAGTTTGAATTGTTTTGATTGTAGGTGTGCAATCTTACATATTTTAATGATTTAATTAAGTTTTAAATGAGATTATTTCCTTTTAATATTTTAAATGCACCTATTTTTTTATATATATGTTGGTGCTGCAGTCCGAAAATAAAGGCTTCAATCAAATGTTGTGACAGTGTTTCAAAAGTGTTGTTAAAGTATGTCTATGCATTGCTTTACAAACACACATCACATTTTTTCACCTAGCAACCACAGACATCAATGTGATTCTTTGGGATTTTTATGTAATAGACCAGCATAAAAATTTATGTGAATCTGAAGTGGATAAAGAAGAATATACCGCTTTCATTTTTTAAATTAAAAAATAAACATTTTGAGTTTATTTTTATTTATTTAGCCTCCTTAAGACTGATGCCCCTAATTAAAATCCAATGCAACCAACTCCCTTCAGAAGTCACATAAGAGCCCATATGTGTAATTTAATTTAATCATAAATACTGCTGCTCTGTGTACAAGAAATCCAAGAGGCCTATTGCAACTCTGGAGGAGCTGCAGAGATCCAACAGCACATGTGAGAGATCCTCTCGACATGACCACTCCTAGCTTCGTACTCCACAAATCTAACTTTGATAGAATCGTAGCAAGAAGAAACCCAAGGGTCGTCATGTTTGCAGTTTGCCACAAGTCCCGTGAGCGACAAAGCAAACCTGGCTGATGGTGATTTTGTAAAATGAAAATAAAATGTAACTTTGTACATTCAAAACGAAATATGCGGTGGACTTTACCCTGAACACAACCATGTGCATGGTGGAAAATGGTGATGGCAGCATCATGCTGTGGGGATGTTTTTTCGCTGCAGAGACATGCAAGCTAGACAGAGTTGATGACTTGAGCTTTTTTGCAATGAACAATTAGAGCATTGGGATGGGGAGGGGCTAAATACCAATGCATGCTGCACTTTTCGGGTTTTTTGTTGAAAATGTTAAAAACCATGAATAATTTTCTTTACACATCACACTTGTGCTCTGCTTTGTGTTGTTCCATCAATGTAAATCCCATCAAAATACATTATAGTTTGTGGTTGTAATGTAATAACGTAAAGTTCAATGGGGTGTGAACTCTTTTGCAAAACTGTAGAAATGCTTTAATATAGCAGAGTAATGAGTGTATATTCATGACCCTCAGGTTTCCACCCATCTTGTTGCTCCAGGGGTTTGGGGAAGAAGACAAATGAATAGATTGTATATGTATAGATTTTAGTGGTCCAACATATACACAGAAAGTTGCCAGTATTAATGGCAAAGAATGTAGTTATATAAATGCCCCTGCAACCTTTGAACTGTAAGCGTTTCACTGATCTCAGCCTACTCATATACTCACAGACTGCTTGTGCCTCACAGATACAGCTGTCAGGATGCATCAGACACTTAGCTTACACCACAGCTGCCCAGAGCGCTCACTCCTGCCTCCTGATTGGATGTCCTCTTTTCAGCGTTTCTTTCCCCTCTCAGTATCTCTTCTCACTTCTGCATTTGTATCACTTCATCTCCTTCCTCATCTTCGTTGATGAACAAACACACGGATATTGTGATTGAAGGCTGCGTGCACTAATGGACGTTTGAAATCAGTTCCATTTATTACTCTTCAGTCTTACATCATTATTTGCAGTAGTTGTTTTATTTTATTAACAAAAGGGTATTGAGTTGATTAGAGTAATGAAATCGTTCGTCCGTCCATCCATCCCTTGTCTATACTCGTTTGTTTTTGCAGGGTCAAGGGAACCATTTAGAATAACCAATTAACCTGACACTCATGTTTTTGGACTGTGGGAGGAAGCCAGAGTACCCCAAGAGAACCCATGTGTGCACAAGGAGAAAACCTCAGAGCCAGATTTACACCAGGACCTTCTTTCTGCAGTGCAACAGTGCAACTAACTGCCCCATAATTCAGCCCTGGGGAAATAACATATTTTGTTGTCCTGCATACAGTTGAGCATCCATTGGACTTTGATGTGTACATATAGTATTAAACACACAAATTCACCTCATACAACTAACATCTCCATATTGTGTTTAATGATCTATATAACCTTTAGAGCTGGATATACGTTGCTTACAAAAAATATTTTTCACGTTATGTCTCATACAATGCCACAGAAAAATATCCTCTTCCTCATTTGTCATGTTGAAACCACAATAATTAATTTTTGCATTTTTGTGTAATAGATCAACACAAAGTAAAAAAAAGAATTCTGATGTAGAAAGAAAAAGCATAATCTCTGCTTTTTATTTTCGAATAAAATCTAAAAAGTGTGGCATGCATTTGTATTCTGCACCCTTTTGATCTGATGCCCCTGAATAAAAGTGGAACAAATTACAGAAGTCACCTCATGTCTAAATAGAGACCAGCTGTTATGATGTGACAAAAACTGAAAACTTTTGAGGGGTATGAAAACTTTTGCAAGACTGTTGTGCTGTTGCTAGGTTGTTTGTCCTGGTGCCTAAGTAAGATGGGATTTATTGTCTTTTACTTGACTCTCTTTACAAGCTAACATCTAACGGGTGCTTGATATGCACTTACACGTGCACAAATGTACGTAAACATTCTCAATCATCCTAATTAGTAAAATCCCAGCACTAACTGATCCTCGCTCAGCCTG
The DNA here is from genome assembly GCA_963556495.2 of Valencia hispanica. Classification (NCBI taxonomy): domain Eukaryota; kingdom Metazoa; phylum Chordata; class Actinopteri; order Cyprinodontiformes; family Valenciidae; genus Valencia; species Valencia hispanica. Next base: position 17,819,482 of record OY747716.1, read on the forward strand.
TAATTCCCTGTAAGCTATACACTAAGTGAGGAGAAACAAACAACACTGAGAGGAATTAGAAGGAGGAGTGATTAGAGTGTCGCTGGAAATCAGGGACAGAGACATATATCAGAGGTGAGGGCTATAGAGGGAACTGTGTTAAGTTAAGGAGGGTTTGTTTATACAGACTATTTCCACAAAAAAACTGAATATTGTGGAAAAGTTTATTTATTTCCATTTTTCCATTCAAAGCGTTGAACTTCCATAGATTATAGGTTCAGGGCCCACAACTTAAAAGAGGAGTTTAAAGATGAGTGGGGGTGAAAAAATCTCCAATATTAAAAGCAATGTCGTTGGCACAGCGATGGTGAAAGTAGCTGAACAGACTCACTACAGTCGTCTGTCTGTCTGTCCACTGGATGCTATGCCAGCAGGAACCACTGAACAGTAGTAGATCCAGGCTTTGACATCAGATAAAGTGCAAGATCCCAGCATTCACAAAAGGACATTGTCAGCTGGATCCTAGAGAAGTGGAGAAAACATCAAAGTTTGGTCATTTTTAAAAATGTATCTAACAAGTTTATCACCAAAAGTGTAATTCATTAGCTACACCTCTTTACCCACCAGGTTGCTTCAATGTCAGAAGGAGGAAATGAGATTCCACCACAAAAAAGTTGCTTTTTGTGGAGCTTTGGCCAACTTAAATGCTGGGGCTGTTCTAAAACCATTTTTTTCTAGCTTTGATGGTTAGAAGCATGTGCTGTGTAACCAGGGGATGAAACAAAACAACAAATAGTCGTGTGGTTTTTTAAAAATATGTGTGTAACTAGGTTACAGTAATATTTTGTCAGAAATATAAAAAATGTGTTCTGTCACCAAAATAGCTCTCATAGCTCAGTGTAAATATTGTGAAAACCGTTGTGACTTTAAGTTCAGGCCACATAACTTTTTCTGTGATATGCTTCTTCGGGCATCCTTTCCAATATATATATATATATAGATATATAGATATATATATATATATATATATATATATATATATATATATATATATATATATATATATATATGCAGTATGTATGTATATATATATGCAGTATGTATGTCAAACGATTACAAATTTTTATCTAATTAATCTCGATCAATTAACATTCCTAAATATGACTGAAAAACTGAATCTTTCGGTGTAAATAAAGGACAACACTGGATGCTTTTTGGTCTTTTTTTACAGGAAATACAGGAGAGATCAATGGAACTTTTGTTTTAAACTCCGCAATCACATTTACACATGGCCCTTTTAACCTATTTATCTTTTAGGCAGTTGCTAAGGTAAACTAACTGGTTAACATTTTCTGAATGCAAAGCTCACCCCTTTTTATTAATTTTAGAACTTCTCATGTAAGTTGTTGTAGATCCTGATGGCTGTGGGCACAAAGGATCTCCTGTTGCAGTCTGTGTCACAGTGAAACTGTTGACTGAAAACACTGTTGTTGTAGGATAGTCGCATGAAGAGGTTGCTCAGGGTTGTCCAATTTTGAAAAGAAATGGTCTGCTTTACATTCAGAAAATGTTAACCCGTTAGTTTGCCTTAGCAAATATTTCATCAAAAAACCAGCACCGGGATGATAAACTCTGGGGACATTTGTTTGTAGACAAACAGAAATTTCCCGAGCTGCAAAAACTGTAGGAGCAAATTGGGATCAATGGTCTACTACTTGTTAAAAATCGATCCACCCTGTTTAAGAGCTTGATTGTGTCATAAAAATTAACCATACACATGCGAAAACTGGGTAAAGCTACGATACATTAACTCCTGGACCAAGTTAAAGCCTAAATCTTGATCTCATTGAGATGCGGTGGGGTGAATGTACATGCAAGAAACCCCTCAAACATCTCACAGCTGAAAGAGAGGAATGAAACAAAGTTTCCTTGGACTGATGTCAGAGACTGGTGTATGTTTAGAAGGAGCTTCTCTCTAAAGGTATTTTAGCCATAATAGGACATAAGGTGAACCCCGTTTTCGTTTCATCTCGTTCTCGTATAAGGGTTAACTCTAACTACAGTGTATTGCCAAAAGTATTTATCCATCTGCCTTGAGTCACAAATGCATGAATTGGTGTCCCATTCTTACTCTGTAGGGGGTAAATACGATGTTGCTTCACCCTTTGCAGCTACAATGGTGTCAACCTTTCTGGGGAGACTCTCCAGGATTTTTAGGAATGTGTTTATGGGAATGTTTGACCGTACTTCCAGAAGAGCATTTGTGAAGTCGGACACCGATGGTGGACTGCGAGGTCTTGCTCACGTTCTATGTTCTAATTTAATCCAAATGAGTTTTTTTGAGTTCAGGGCTCTGTGCAAGATAGACAAGTTATGCCCCACCAAGCTGGGTCATGTATGTTTTCACAGGCCTTGCTTTGTGCACTGGTTTGCAGTCAAGCTGGAACAGCAGAAAGCCATCCTTGAACTGTTCCCACAAAGTTGGGTGGAAATCATCTCAGATAACCTGGCATACTACAGTGGTAAGAGTTCCTTTATAATGGAACTTGACTAGTGAATTATGTTGCCCCACAACATAATCCCACACAATGGTATTAGATTAGTGTCGTTCAGCTGGCAACTGCCAAATACAGTTACTGACATTTTGCATTGCACTTGACTATATAAGCCTTAGATGCTGTTGGACATGAAAACCATTCCAATGACATAATCTGAAGGCCACATGAAGTCTGGAGGTCTGTGGCTACTGACTGTGCAGTAAGTAAGTTGAAAAACTTGGCGTACTCTGTGCTTCTGCCTAATATGTGGCCTACCACTCAGCTGCCATCCCCAATCACTTCCACTGTTATAATATCACTAAACGTTGACTGTGCCTTGGTCAGTTGAGAATACATTTTATAACTGGACCACAGGCATCGTTTGTATCACAACAATGTGAATTACACAAGCTGCTGAGAGCCATCCATTGTTTCCTTGGGTTTTTTTTTTTTTTTACAAATGTTTTAGAAGGAGTCATTCATTTTTCAAAACTGTGTAGAAGAAGTTGAATAAACACAAAAAACAGATATGAAGACTGAAATTAAAATAGAATGTATTGAAATATTCATGTTTTCATTGTTGCCTTTTAAGGAACAGTGCCGATGTTTCAGCGTTTCAAAACAATAAACTAATCCATAAACTAAACTCGCTCTCTTCAGGCTGAGAATCTTCTACACGCATCAGAAAGAATGGAGTTGTGCATAAATAACAAAAGTCAAACTGTGCATTAAGGGGGGCACAAAGGAAGGCTCACAGAGTGTTTGGTATTTTAGTGTGTGATGCTGGCGTTTAGGGATGGTTTCAAACCAAGCGTGCCAAGTGTATGTTCACAGCCCAGCAGGAACAGTAATCCTGGTCTCTCGGGAATCCCAGAGATCAGGAACTAACCATGGCTTTTAGGTTCCATGTCTTTTCCCCTCTTGTCCCCTGGCTCCTCTCCATCCTCGCTCTTTCTGGGGATACCAGCAGTCCCCTGGCCCTCTGCCCAGTCCCACACAGCGGTGAACGCCGTGCGTCAAGTTTCTTAGATTGTGTGTGGGGTCTGTCACGTCAACTTTGCAGCACATTAATCATGGAGTGAATGTGGCTAGCGACGTTATGTATCCCTGCTGGTGTTTATGTATAATTCAAAGATTAAAAATAATCTGAAGGAGGAAACTACATTTGGTAAATTTGAAAAATTCAGAAGCCATTAAAGAGACTAGGATGTTTAGTGAACAACGAAATGTGGTTATTGTTAAGCTCTGGAAGGAAGAAGAAGCAGACTGTTAGAACAGGAGAAAGACAAGTTGCTGCTTGATTCAATTCACCCATTATGTTTAGTAGGAAAATTGGAAGAAAAATTGTATTTAATATTTTTCTGTTAATATTTTTCTATTAACTAATAAAGCAAATAAATCTATTACAAAATGATCAAAATTAGCAATAATAAATTAAAAAAAAACTAAAACTAATCTGCTGCATCTTTACTGTTCCTACTTTGTTCACAGAAGCCAAGAAGAAGTGCATCTGTACATAACATATTAAAGGTGTGACCTTATATCCAGCTCATTAGATGGAACATTAAACAATATTTGGTGCATGAGACAAGACAAGATTTTTGTTATATGTTTAGGAAAACTTAACACCAACATCTTCTTTTCAAAAATCACAAACTTGGCTTGAAAGAATCAGCAGAATAATCAAGTCCAGATTTGACAAGATGACTTTTTTTGTCTAGTTCTAAGCTGCACCTTATTCTAATTCATTCATTTTAATCCATGGGTGTCAAACTACAGTCCTAGAGGTTTGGTGTCCTGCAGTGTTGAGATGAAACCTTTGCTCAACACATCTGAATCAAAGCGGTACACTGCCTCTTCAGCATGCTGCTTTGGTTTTACAGCAGCTGTCAGACTTTTTCCTATCTTGCAGCGTATGTTAGCATTTTTGTGGAACATCAAGGCATGTTATGTGTTTGAAGTATGTGTGTCACTTTTTATGCACTCCCATTCTGAATATGGGGTGTATACTGGGATCAACTGTATGGATTTCACGGTGTTCCGCTCCATCATGATCGGGCGAGTTACTTGTCCATGATGTCAAGCTTCTAATGACCCTTTGAGTTTTATCAAGCCCAAGGTCAGAGCAGTTCTTCCAGAAAATTTTATAACATGTAATTTGTCCTTCTGCTGACAAACTTAATGAAGATGCTATCATTTTCCAGCAGAACTTGGCACCCGCATACATTGACACCAATACATAGTTTATTGACCTTTTTATCATGGTACTTGATTGGCCACCAAGCTGGCATGACCTAAGCCCCATAAAGTATCTATGGAAAATGTTCTATGTTATGATGCTTGAGTGCTTGAACTTTGGAGTATTATTTGGGTTTCTGTTTTGATCATTTCATTAATGTTTATTTACTTCAATCTTGCCATTTCATTTTCTTTTGTGTTTGTTCATTTATTAATTTGTTTTGCCTTTCAAGCTTTTGTTCACTTTGATTAATGTTAACTTCTCTGGGTCCCAGTTCAACTCTGCTTATCATTCACCTTTCCTCAGTCTGCTCCTCTTCACAGCTGTTATCCCTTACCTGATTCTGCCTGCCTGCACTCTTCATCAGCTGTTCCCAATTTGACTCTGACTGGCCTTTCAGGATGCTTTTTCATTTCCACATCTGCCTCACTATTTAAGCTCCTGGACTTTCATTGTTCTTCACTGGATCCTCCCCTTATATTATCTAATATTATCATCCCCATACTCATGCTTGTTTCTCTTTCCATGTTCCTTGCTCCTTTGCTTCGAGTTAAGTTGTTCTTTTGCTATATGATTAAAATACTCATTATCTTCTGTCTCTGGTTTACCTGGACTTGGTTCTTTCCAAAAACGCAACATGACAGTCAATTGGAAGACTGAGACCCAACAATGCAGATGAGCTGAAGGCCACTATTATAGCAACCATGGCTTCCTTAACACGTAAACAAAGCTGATCCCCTCCATGCCATGTTAAATTAATGAAATAATTCATTCAAAAATTATCCAGACCAAGCATCGAGAGCATATACAGGCCATGCCTCTCAGTGGTTTAACATTTCTGTATTAAAAATAATTTTTCATTGGTCTTATGTAGTATTCACGTTCTGAAAAGCTGGAGAAACTGAATTTTGGCTTTTATTAGCCATATGTCAAAATGATCAAAAATATTAGAACGAAATAGAAAATACAGAAATATAACCTTCTGTATGCATTTAAGCTTTATAAGAAAAGAGTTCCAATTCTTGAACTGCATGACTGAAATAGGTTAACTTTCCAATTATATTCTTATTTATTTAGATGTTCCTGTATATTAGAAAGCAATTCCCTCATTCCCCATCTGCAGTATTTTTTTAAAAGTTTAATAGGTTATCAGTGAACCTTATCTGGCCACTCTTTACCCCTTTTAAAATGTCGGTGATGTCACTGGTTTTTAAAAACTTTTCCTGATGATCGAACTCCTTTGTGATAGCAACACCTCATAAGTGATTTTCAGACAAAAAACACCCAGACTTTTTAATGTAAAGAAAAATCTTTAATATTTAAGTCACATTTGGAAAACCACATAAAAACATCGGAAGACACTGCATATATACACCATGTTCACTACCTTGCAGCTACCTCCTCCATGAGATAAGCAAAACTGCCTGTTTTTTGTTGTTGTTGAAAATTATCAAAAAGATATCCAGAAAAAGCAAATTTTCCTTACGTTAGTAAAATAGGGAAAGCCTTCAGTTTTATACTTTTTAAATTATACACTTACCATTTACAAATAAATACAAATCATGAAACATTTACGGACATGAGCACACACAAAAAAAGATAAAGGGCAAATCCACAACAGTGACACTGTGTACAGTTGTGGGTGACGACTCAAGCAAGTGTCTTGGTAGGCTGAACTTAAACTGAACTATTCCCAGTAGTGCAGTTCAGAAGCTACAACAGTAGCTTGACAGAACTGAGACTCAGATTGGATTAGTCTTGATTGATTTTGTCCAAAAAAAAGAAAAGAAAAATACAGATGTGAACACAAAAGTCAGATGCATTTGGACAGAAAAGACAACATGGAAAATTTATCAGATCTGCAGTGAAATTTGAGCAGCTGAAATGAAAAGAAATATAATCATTTAGATACAAATTTATTGTGCTCAGTACATGAAGCGTTAAAAGTTTATCTTCCTAACATGAATATTTGAAATCTGTCACTTTTATCTTCTGTAAGCAAACCTTTACCTGCTGTAGTCAGACTGGAGCAGAGAACGTCCTAATGTGTTTTCAACATCTTTATGCTTTGAGCATGCTCAAACTGATCTCTCTCCCTTCATCTCTTGTAAAAATGAGCTCAGAGCCATGGAGCAACTGCAGGGCCATGCATTAAACAGTGCCTTGCTAATGAAAACACAGCACAGAGTTGTGGTTGAGGTTGATCCTTTACTTGTTGAGGGCACTTACTGCATGCACAAAAGGGTTGAATGAAATGCAAAACTTTCTTTGGCCCTACTGATAATCGAACATGTTTTGGTGATTAACTGCACATTGACTGTGTTCTGCTGGTGTAGTTTGTAAAAGAACCTCAAAATACAGTAGTCTGTAGTGCTATATATAAAAAAAAATCATGCTAAAGCACTGGGACATAATGTTTTCTAATTAAGAAATATGGTCCATCAACACACAAAATGTTCATACTTTGGCATATTTTAAATGATATCAAGTGAATTTAATCATATAAAGCAATAAAAGCAGAGATGATGGGAATTCACATGATCTCAATGTATTATCTTGAAAAATGACACACCTTAAACCAATCTGTTTTGTTTTACTACCATAGATAACAATTTTCAAGGTTCTCCAATAGTAATGCTTGAGTTTAAAAATGCACAGCAACCAGCAGCTTCTGATCCCATAGTGCCTTGCAAGCATTTATTCCCAGTGAACTTTTTAACATTTTGCAACCACAAACTTCACAGTATTTTTCTTATCAGTTTTAAATGATAAAGCAGCACTAAGTGGAGCACAGCTATGAGGTGAAAAGACCTTGTGTTGTGCATTTGTATTCAGCCGCCCTTGAGTCATTTCCATGGAGTATTCTCTTTACGGCTTTTCATATCGAGTGAGAGTTCCCCCCCACCCCATTTCTTCCTTGCAAAAAGCTCAATCTCAGTAAAATTAGATGGAAAGAGTCTATGTGTATCAATTCTCAAGTCTTGCCACTAATTCTCAATTATATTTAGGTCTGGACTTTGACTGGGCCATTATAAAAAATGAATATGCTTTGATTTAAACCATTCCACTGTAGCTCTGGCTAAATGCTTAGGGTTGCTCTGCTGGAAGTTGAACATTCACCCCAATCACAAATCTCAAACAGACTGTCTTCCAGAATTGCCCCATCATATGCTAATCCGTTCTGATCAGATTCCCTACCCTTCCCGAAGAAAAATATCCCCACAACACGATGCTGCAGCTACCATGCGTAGCTGTGGGGATGGCGTGTACAAGGTGTTTTGCAGTGTTTTCCTGCCACACAGCATTTTGAAAGTAGCTGTAATTCAGTTTTGGTCTCATCTAACCAGATCACCTTCTGTTATTTCTGCAAACAGGAATTACAGCCAATATGCACTTTTTCCCCCCCTTCTAGGCACTTCCATAAAAGTCAGATTTAGGTAGTGCATGACTCTTCACACCTGAGCGATGCATCTATGTAGCTCTTCCAAAGTTGCCACGCAGAAAAAAATAATTACATGAAATCCCAATAAATCAGTTTGAAGTTTATGGTTGGTCTGACAAAATAGGAAAAAGTGCAAGGGGTATGAACACTTTTGCAAGGCACCATACATCACTGAAGGCAGAAATGAAGAAAACATTTTTATGAAACTTCAGTTCCAAAGAAGTGGAACTGTATAAAATGCAAATTAAATCAGAATGTAATGTTTAGCAAATCACTCAAACCCTATATTTTACTAATATAGAATAAGGACAACATATTCTGTTTTTAACGCTTTTCTTTAGCCATAGCATACTAAGTTTCATGAACAAAAAGATGGGCAAACAATTTTTATTTCTTTAAAGCATTCAAAAGCAATGAGACAAAAGTCATTTTAAAAGTCTATTTCCTCTGTTTTATAGCTTTTCAGGTTCTGAAATAGTCCTCTAAGTTCTTTCGATGCTGATTCCAGCTGTTTTCAGTTTCTCTCCAGGCCAGTTTAAATCCTTTGCTGTGAGGCAAAGCTGTTCTAGCAGTAATGGTCATTTTAAACCTCAATTTTACCAAAAGGAGCCACTTAAACACATTCCATATGCACCTGGGGACATTACATACCCCCATTTGCACTCAATAAATTAAACTAATTTTTTCAGTTTTATCAGGTTCCCGGATTTTTCATATTTCATATGCTTTGGCCCAAATGAGGAACAAAACTGCATTGGTAATAGGGTGTAATCCAAAGCTTTTTGAAAAAAAGAATCTACAATTCACTTAAATTATGTTTTTCCAGGCTATTTCTCTATGGTATAAATCTGTCTCCATGTAAATGCTTAACTGCAAAGAAAAATAAACTGATATGCAATAATTTAAACACATGGGTAAAAAAATTTAAGTATGAAGAGAAAAAATGAGGGCACAAATTGGCGAAGGGGGGAATTAACCTGGAGTCTGTCTTAACAAAGGCTAAATGTTAATGGTTTTGGCATTCTCTTGCATATTTAAAAAAGCCTTTTGATTTCCCCCCATCAACAATTAGAGTTAAATGTATTGAAACCCATTGTATTATGTGATTTAGGTTTTAAACTGCATTTTTGGAAACATGAAAATGTCTAAAAGTCGATGACTTAAAAGTGCATTATCCCAATCATCAAGTTTTTTCCTGTGAACAAAGTTTAGAAAAATAACATTTCCCCTGTAAAAGACAGGTGAAACAATACAAACCTAAAGAAACATGTGTTTTAGACATTTCCTTCACTCACTAAATCCAAAAGTGCTCAAAATCCAAAATCTGTACCTGAAAAATAACATTTTCTGTACTTAAGCTGGTTTGAAAGTCAAAATTTTGATTGTCACAACACTGAACTTTGAACCTGAGACCTCTTCATTAAATGTAAGAAAGTATTTGACACCCTGGGAGTCATGGTAACCTTTTGTAATGCTAGTACACGTGTGTGTAAAACGATAAAGGAAAACAAGTTCATACATACTGATTTGTTTGTGGCAATGTGTAATTGTGCGTGTGAAGGTGGGCTGGGGGCAGATAGATATCTGCTGATGTGTGCACGTGTGGCTAATGCCCTCTCACTGCATGTAAATGTAGGGACTGGACTTGTGCTGGCCTGTGCTCATCACACATGGCATAACGTTCCTTGAGCCACCCATCATGGACTGATTCGTATCATGACCGTTCTCAGACCAAGGGGGAGAGTCCATGGGTTCCCGTTTGATTGAATGTACCAGGCCATGACCTTTGAAATCATAGGCGCCATGTTTGTTGTAGTCCATGTGCATGTACGCCTTTTGAGGGTAGATGTTTGAATCCATGAGGCTAACCGATTGGTTGGTGCATAGAGAGTGTGAGTGAGAGAGTCTCTGAGGACTAAACTGGTTAGAATCACTGTTGCTGACCAAGTCTTTGTCACATTTTAACAGACGTGTGCCGTTGTTGACTGCATAGTTGGGGTAGGTGCCATTGTTGCATGTGGGGCTGATTCCTGCTTTTCCTCGTTGGCAGGGCGAGTACTGCTGCTCGTAATAATCTGTTTCTGATTTAAGCTGCAAACCAGTGCTTGGGTCGTACACTCCGTTTCCATAGCGTCGGTCGATAGCCACTTGGTCGCGACAGCCCCAGGTTTGACCGTACGTGTCGCAACCATTTTCAGAGTCGGAGTCATGCTCTATCTTAATGGGTGGCATTTCAGACATCATGTGGCCTTCGTAGCATTCCCCGAAGTCGTTTTCACTCTTCACCAGGTCTACGCAGTAAGCATCTGGGTCTGACGATCCGTACAGCTTTGAGACGTATGCATCAGCACCCCTGCCACCGTGACAGCTCGGGGACAGGTGGTAGGGCTTCCCATACTGGCCAGTCCTGTTTAAGCGGTTCAAGGGGATGTAGCCGACTCCCTGAGCTGATCTGACGGGCCCAGAGTGCTGTCGCATGGGCCACCCTCCACCCAGGCCTGAACCCACACCTTTATGGACAGACCCAGAAGACTTGCAAAAGTTGAGGGGCTCCTCCTGGTTGTAGAAGCCTTCAGGGCTGCACTTGAGGTTGTCTTTGCATAGAGGGGTCCAGGGGGTGTGGTGACTTCGCTGTGTTGCACCCGGATGGGGACAACTAAAGAGAAGAGGGTCTGTCAAGTCACCCATTCCTCCACTGATGGAGTGCCTCCTTAGGTGTTCCCCACGCTCACTTTGAAGAAAAAGAGGGACACCATTAGTTCTTCTTCTCTGATACCAGCCAAAATGTAAATTCAGTATGAGATTTTTCCTGTTGTGACAAGAATTTCTTGGAGGAGTAATTAACAGTAAAACAACTAATTTATGTCACTAATTAGCAAGTTGATGTAGTAATTGGTGTCACTATATGTTATAATATGCTCACAGGAGCATGGCTGCTGAGAAAAATGAAAACAAAATGACAATTAAATAAAACCTCTCTATATAAATAAAGGATGAAGTGAGTTTAAACTTTACTGAACTGGACAATCCGAGGATGAGGAAAAAAACTATTACATCATGCTAAAAAGTGCAGACTCTGCAAATTTGGCATGCACGTTATGGGGAGGGCCCTGTTTGTTCTATCTCAATCACAAGGCGAGAAATTTACATGCTGAACGTTTTGAAACTGTTCTATGAGGACTTTTCTCTGCTTTGACCTCAGAGTTTTTTTTTTCCTGAAAGAGGTTTGCAGAAGGTGAAGCTTTTCTTTTAGCTACAGATGGTTTTGTTAGACATCTGACAGTTGAGATGTTTTACTAATTCATCCCCTAATTTTGTTTTTCATCTGTCTTTAACAACCTGAAAATGAGAAAGGTGAAAAAAACATTTTAATAAAAACACCTGTTGATGTCTAAAATGTGGTTGATCAGTGGCTGGGTTTGGACAAATGGAACATTCTTAATTGACCCAACATTCATTATCGTTGTTTCAACTAAATCTGGCTGGTATATATAACTGCTAAAAAGTCAAGTTTTCATTTTATTTCTCTGGGTTAAATAAACCTTAAAAAGCAATAAAAAGGATGTTCATGGGCGTGATTGTTTGCAAGTTTGGAGGGATCGGTCTGATGGATTTTATTTGTAATTTTTTTGGTAAGAGATAGGCTTTGTTGTTCCATAACAACAGCCTCTAAACCTCTAGTTCAATCAACTCAGTGGAGTTTACAGATTGTTTTGCAAGTATTGCTCCAAAATATTACTGCTATATCCGTGTGAATTTGGGATAGCCAACATGTTTCTCTCTTTTCTTGTTGTTTTTTTCCACCAAGAAATGACTGAAAAATAAATATCATGGTTTGATTCACTGTAGTGGTCTGAGAATAATTCCATATGTGACTCATGTTTTCTGGGATGTGTTCCATCTGAAAACTAACAACAGAGCTTACATGCACAACTCAAACATCTCTGGGTTTGTTGGCAGTGACTAACTGACACTCAAACTCTGTGGTAGCTGTGTTTTTAGCATCATACTCTTAAATTGATGACAACAGTTTACAGTATTTTCTGATCTCCTGATTTGAGATGCTTGTTTTTTTCATTACAAAAAGTTTTGGTACTGTAAATGTAATATTCATATAGTTGCAGTAACAAAGTTGTAAAAGCCATCCATCCAATGTCTATACCCATTTATCCATGTAGGGTGGCAGGTGAGGGAGGGAGTTTATTTCCAGGGGACATTGGGTGGAGGGTGGGGTACCCTGGACAGGGTACAATTCAGAGACACAACTAGTCATTGCCCGATCACTGGTATCAAGATCTATAGAATTATAATACCTTAAAAACAGCTAAAATAAATTACCATAATTCTTTTGCAGTTTAAGGTTCTTATAATGAGAAGCTGGTGAAAGAGCCAAATGGACCAGAGTTTTGTCTGGCTGTATGGAGCCGAGAGTAGCACAGTGCCGTCCCTCTTTAGCTGTTGCTGTACACTTTAGTTGGTCAGCTGGAAAAACGTAACAAGCTAGTCAGACATAAATCATCGGACCATAGCAATTGGGATGTGACTCTGCTGCCGGTTATGTTCTTAAACCAGTGGTGGCGAGCTACTGGCAGTATGTTATGCTACTGACTGCAGGCTACTACAGTAGCAGATAGGTCTACTAATTAACTGCTGTTAGCTAATACAGGTTGTTAGACTCATCCTATTTTTTATGGAGAGCGATAAAAAAGGTGTGGTATTCTGTTTTTTGAAAACAGCTAAATTTATTGAATGCTTCACATTTTGTTCTTTAGTTTTTGTCTCAAGATCAAAATAACAGTAAATAAATAAATAAATGTAGATAATATTATAACTGTTTTATTCAGTGTGCTGTCATTTTAGCAGAAGTAAAATATGTGTTGCTTTCTGTTTTAAATAAAAGGAATGAGATGATGGTGAACATTTTTGTTGAAATACTGTAAAACCATGTTAGTTTAACTTTTTTTAGGTTATCATTACATAAAAATGTCAAACAAGCCCCTGCGTAGATTGAACACTACTAAGTACTTTAAGGTCCTAAAACAGGATTTGTTTATTTTTAGTAATTGATCCATAAAGACACATGGAAAGTGCCAAATTATAAAGCTGTTCCCACATGTTTCTTGATGTGCTGTTTGAGTTTCTTTTTTTAATTTCCTCCATCTCCATAAATCAAAAACACTTGTGTGAAATGTTTGTGGTTAAGAGCAGTGCTCCATGTGTTTGAAATTCAATTAGAGATGTAAAATTCTGCAAAATATGTTGCTGTTTTTGTTATTTTCATATAAAAGCAGATCTAATTTTGGCACCCCCTGTAATTTCTGGTGTCTCCCAGAGAGAGCTAAATTTCACACTGGAAAATATTGATTGATGCCATATACTGTTTTTTTCCTTTGTGGAGTTATGAATAGTTTAAATGGTACCCATTTAATTTAACAAAATAAAGTAAGTCCTCCCTTGAGACGAGTTATTGATGTCAAGGAAAACAGATTCTGACAAATATCAACTCAGGTACATGCAATTTGCCAAAAGTACAGAAACGTTAACTTGCTGAGTCGGGCATAAAATACAGTTGGAAAGAAAAGGTATTTAGCCTGTGATAGGAACTGGGTCATTGGGTAAATACAAATGTGTTTTGAAGCAGTTGTAAGGTAACGTTGGTGTCTCAAAAACCAACAGAAACTGTATTTTTTCCATTTTTAATGTTTCTGTTACACTTGTATATTGTACACTGTATATTGTAACTTTTTGTCACTACAGCCAGTGGGTCACATGTATGCTTTATAATTTTAAACTAAATTAATGTATGATCACACACTTAAATGTACTTTATTTGGATTCTCTCTGAACACTTCAAAGTGATGGATAGTTGAAAGTGGGATTTTGCATGGTTTATTTTTATTTTTTAAACAAAAGAAAGTCTGAAAAGGGTGACGTGAGTATTTAGGCCCCTTGGCTCTGTTAACCCTCAACAAAATCCAGTGCAACCAAATGCATTTTTGGTTGCACTGAATTTTGGTCAGCTCAATAATTTTAGGTATAAATCCAGATCTTCTATTAAGGCTTTAGATTAGGATACATTTGCATAGAAATTTAAAGCAGGATTAAGTTGTAAAAGGACACTCTAAGCGCTGGACATTTACATAGTTCTATTCAAGGTATCATCTGAAAATAGCTAAAAGTTAAGATAGACCTAAAGTAGCAGGTAGGGCAAGGAGAACACTAATCAAAGAAGCAACCAAAAGAACTGTGGTAACTCTGGAGGAGCTGCAGAGATCCACAGCTCAGGTGGGACTATGTTTAAACAGGAAAAGTATTGGTTGTGCACTCCACAAAGCCATTGATTGACAGATGGTCATGTGTTCTGTTTGCAGATTGAGGCAGTAAAGAACACAGCTAACACGTGAAGGTGTTCTAGTGAGGGGGAAGTCAAATTTGAACTTTCTGGCCTACATGCAAAATATTACATGTGGCATAAAAGTAACACTGCACAAGACCCACCATTCCCTCTGTAAAAAATGGTGGTGGCCCCATCATTCTGTGAGGATGCTTTTCTTTAGGAGGTATAGAGGAGAGTTAATGGAAAGACGCATAGAGCTAAATACAGGGCAGTCCAGGAGTAAACCTGTTAGACGCTGCAGAAGAGACAGGGGCAGAAGTACACCTTCCTTAACATGAACCACAGCTAAAACATAGTAGTTTAGATCAAACATACTTTTCTATGCAGTTTGACTGTGCTTGGGCTATTTAGCAAGCAATGATCTTTAGTTTCTAGATGTACAAAGTCATTCCCCAAATCACTTGCAGCTGTAATTGCAGTGAGAGGCAATACAAAGAACTGAATCAAGGTAGCAGAATTTGTATGGTCGCCACTGCTTAAACACTTTCTCCTTCCACTTTACAACTAGACGCAACTTTTTGTTGGTCTACATAGAATTGTTGTAAAAACATTACTTATGCTTTTACAAGCAAGTGAATATAATGGTAGCAATGTAAATCAGTTGTAGGTATACGTTGTTTTTCAAACACTAAAATTTGTTGCCACTAGCTCTTCCTTGTTTTAAAAAAAACATGTATTCTAATCATTCAAAGTGAATACAAGTCATGCAGTGTCCTTTTCTCTTACCCATGCTCCATCGGAGAGATAATCCCGCCGCCCTTGTTCTTTCCCCGCATTAAAATGTTTTTCACTTTCATCTCAGTGATCGAGGGCAGTAAGAGGGGAACAGCTACGCAGAACAGACCCAGCTGAGCAGGAATCAGTGTCCCAGAGGGCGACTTCTTTTTCTGCCCGTGGAGGAACTTTAATCGACCCTGAAACTGCATAGTCTGAAATGAAACAGAAAGAATAATAATTTGCTCAATTTAAATACATGTAGATATATTTATGCGCATTGATCAAGTCTTGGGCTGCACAGTGGCGCAGTTGGTAGCACTGTTGCCTTGCAGCAAGAAGGCCCTGGGTTCAAATCCCTCTTTCTGCATGGAGTTTGCATGTTCACCCTGTGTATGCGTGGGTTCTCACAGGGTACTTCAGCTTCCTCCCACAGTCCAAAAACATGAGTGTTAGGTTAATTGGTTATTCTAAATGGCTCCCTTGACCCTGGTTTCTCTAAATTGCCCTTAGGTATGAGTGTGTGCGTGTATGGTTGTTTGTCCTGTATGTCTCTGTTTTGCCCTATGATGGACTGGCAACCTGTGTACCCCGCCTCTCGCCCCTTGACCGCTGGAGATAGGCACCAGCCCCCCCGCAACCCTGCATTAGGATGGACGGGTATAGAAAATGGATGGATGGATGATCAAGTCTTCAAATGTAATCTGATGCTGGCTTTTACTACATTTTTTTTGTAGACCATCTTGCCCAATCTAAATTCAATCTTGCATCAAATGACTCAGCAACAAGATGCTGGTATTTTTATGCACCGGCCTGCAAGAGTGGGCACAGTTCCTTTTATCTTTTATCAGCCTACACTTTAGCATGTAGGCTAAAACGTGCAGATCACCATCTTGGTCTAGCTTGTTAGCTTTTATAATTTGTTTTTATTTTTTTATTTTGCAACTCAGCTGAAATAGATTTGTCATGTTTATATAGTAAAGTGCATCATTATGTTTAACCATCACTTATATACATTGAATCTTCAAGCAGTGGTCTTTACCTAGGGTGGCCATATTTTTATTTCCAAAAAAGACGACACTGAGTTTGGACTGTGCCGAGACTTTTGATTTTAACATATTTAAAGCACCCATTCTCCATGTGGTTAGAATGAACAGTTAAATAACAAACTTCAAATAGGCTTTCACAAATACAAAAATTACTTTAAGATATCCAGAAATTAATTAACAATAGAAATAATTACTCCAATGAAATAGAAAATAAACCACTTACAATAATAGTTCACTTTTTAAACCATACAGAACAAAAATTAAACAAAACTCTGAAATCACATTCTGAGAAAACAAGTATTATTTTCAATGTAATAATAAAAGTAAAAAGCAGCAGTCTCAAAAAACAATAAAAAAGTGTATACTCCAGTCTTTAGTTTTCATCCTCATCCTCAGTCAATTTATAGACGAACTCTCATTTTGCATAGCATTATTAAAGTTTTTGTGGCCATGTGGCCCTACAGGATCTTTGCCACTTTTGTCACACACAGAAACACATATGCCAGCTTTGCCAGCCCTGTTCGTCTGTAAAGTTACACGGGTGCTTTGATATGTTGTAAACAGTCACAACACAATGCTGTGTGTGCAGCGCACATTCAGTGCATTCCATGCATCGCACCAGTCAATTTAAGTATGCTCATTGGTCCCCTGAAAAACTATGAAAACCAGGACATTTTCATCAATCTATGATATCTTCCCAGGTGCCCCGGACAACACGTAAAAAGTGAAAAATTAATTTTGCTAACCCCAACAGGATTGCGCAAACCAATATTCTTGTTTTTTCTCTCATGTGGACCCTGATTATTTCCCTCTGCAGGTCTCGAAACCATGGCAGGCAATGGTGTAAAGGGTGAACTAAACTTCTGTTCTGCTGTTTCCAGGCACCCAATTAATGTTAGAGAAATATGCCTACAAGCAAAAAATTATTAAAATAAAATTGGCTTCTGTCTTCTATCAATACATTGGTACAATATTGCCCTATTTAGAGTTTGCTTTGGTTCATAACACTCACCAAGAATCCAGAGGTGCTGTCCAAGAGACACCGAACTCTGGCTATGAAACATCTGTTGAGAAAGCAGGAGAGCTCGGGAGGAATTTCCCCTGCTTCAGGAGAGTTAAACATGCTGCTCAGGACAAAGTCTTCACCTGTAATACAACAGCGAAAGAATGTGAGTATGAGAAGCAATTTGTGTGAAAAAACAAACAAACTACAAAGCACCTTGTGAGCAGTACGTACTTGTTCCTGCAGCTAACTGGTTATCTTGCTGCCCAGACATCCCCTGATCTTGTGGGGGACACATGGCCCAGTGGAGCTGGCGCCTGAACTCCTGCCGGTCATCTATGTGGATGTAGTCAAAGACGTTTTGGTGCATCACATCAGTCTGTGGGGGTAGATTTTGGTTAGAGAGAGGGAAGGCTAAGAGGTTTTCATCAAAACATATGCCTAGTTTTAGGGAAAGTAAGTCTTCTCAGTCATTTCATCTCCGAAAAGCTTTACCAAACCAGTGTGTTATAAGGAAAGGAACATTTTCTTTCCTTTCCTTTTTATTGCCGATTAGTCTCTTTCAGATCCACACTCAACCACAAAACACCCATTATGGATCGGTTTGTCCAGTCATGTCATTACAAGTTGATCCGCCCAGATCCCTGGCCCTGTTAGCTTTCAGCTCATTTGGCAGATCAGCAGAACAAAAGGGGTGTGGCCTATAACTCACTGCATTCATCACTTCATAGGGATTAACAAAAATCTGGCTAAGCTCTGAGTAATGAACCTCATGGGGGCTTTATCTATGCATTTAGTCCTTTAAATACAATAAAACTCGCACATTCTCCACAGCCTATTATTATCTGCATCAGATTTAGCTAATTAATTTATATTTCTTAGATTAGATGGAAAATGAAAGATCATGTGGTGGCCCTGATCTGTCCATACCTACGGACTGCAGCTACAGCTGTCTTTACTTTGTATTACATTAGTACATTACTCTCGTTCTGCAATGCCCCTTGCAGTTCATAGTGGTTATGGGTTTAAGACAACCTGCTAAGATGAATCAGGGGCATGATATTGACAGGTTGAGTTAAACTCCATTTTAGCCTTTCAATTGATTGCGAGAGATAAAGAACATGTGTTGATCACAAAGAAAAGAAATGGTGTAAGCGGGGCTGAATATGAGCTTGAAAAGGGTCAAATTGTGATGGCTAAACAGATAATTAGGCTTCTGTGTGGTGTTCCTGGTCTACTGTGGTCAGTATCTAGAAATAGAGCTCTAAATAAGGTGAACAGTGGTGAAATAGCAGTGGTTATCTGGTGCATGCGAGGCACTTGATTGGATCAGGCCGTCTTGCCTGTATCCAACGAAGGAGCTGCTATGGCTCAAGTTGCTCAATAGCGTAATGCTGGGTCTGACAGAAATGTGTCAAAGAGTACACAGGGCATCACAGTTTGTTACCTAAGGAGCTACATAGCCGTAAAGCTAGGGAGACCCCTGTAAACTGCTGAAAGCGCCCACAAATGGCCTGTTAGCATTGGAACTGGAACATGGAGGTGGAAGAAGATGGTCGGTGTGGATAAATCAGCCTTTTTTTAATATCATGAGGGTAGCCATGTGCGGCGCCAGATCCACTACGGGGAAAAAGGAAAGTAGCAGAGGTAGTGTGATATTTTCGGTAGTATAATGCTGGAAAACCTTGGGTCCTGCCATTCACATACCTAAGCATTATTGCAGACCATGTATGGTATTCTCTGATGCCTGTGGGCTCTTTCAGCAGCCTAATAACTCCAACCACAAAGGAGAAGGAATTGTTTGAGGGGCACAAAAATCACTTTGAGGTGTTGACTTGTTCTTAAATTTTCCCAGATCTCAATACAGTCAAGCATCTGTTGGAGGTTTTGAGCAAGCAAGTCCAATCCCTGGAGGCCCCACCTCATAACATACAGAACTTAAAGGTTCTGCTGCTAAAATATTGGTGCCACACACAACACAGCAGCTTTAGGAGTGCCTCAACAGGTCCGGATGACCAACACACTATTGGGCAGGTAGTCATAATGTTATGCCAGATCAATATACGTCCCTTCAAGCACACACGCACACAGGCAGTAGGATTTACTCAGTGCAGCAACAGCCGGAGGGCAGCTGCACGAGCAGTGAGGGCAGCTGTGTTTGTCAAACATTGCGTGACACCGGCTCCCGAGCAGCAGTCCGGCTGAGCCAACCCTCCCCATCCGCGTCCACTCTCACACACAGACTGAGCCGGGCTCCATCCCACTTTCATCAGGCCTCCCCCTTCTCTTTTCCAGCAATACGTTTTGCTTTCTGTCATTCCATGGCAGATTCCTCACTGCAACGTTCAACCTTCTCCTCTTCCCTCTCTCCCTCGACCCCCGCCCTCTCTCCAGAATTTCCATGGCGGTGGCACGCGAGGGTTTTTGATCGCCTGCCTCTAAAAACACAATCTGTTCCCACCATCTTCGCAAGCACTTGGCCCCGCGGACTGCGGTTCCCTACTGGCGCTCGGGCACACAGATGGATCGAGTGACTATTGTTTTTGTGTCTCATAAAGAAATATGCAGAGAGGGAAAGAAAAAAAAACTGGAGAGCAAGTGATGTTTTAACGGACCTTCAAAGTCAAACTGCTCCGGCGACAAATTGGATCAAAGGGCAGTGAATGTTTTCTGCTCCTTTTTGGGGCTTTTGTTGTGGTGCTACTCAGTGGAGCCTTCTCTTTCCTTTGTTTTTTCTGTGGTATATTAATAAGTGTCCTCTCACTACAGTTGTGGGCCCAGCCTGGTGCAATGTGTTCGTTTGAGGCCCTGTCAGGGGAAAGTACGTGCATATGTTTTGGGGAGGGGGGGGCTCATTTTCAAGCACTGAATGTGGTAAATAGAACCTTTTGATCACCAAGAAATACTTATGAATCTGGTTTGCATTCTGTGACGTTATGACTCTCAGTCATTTCCTGGTGTGTCAGTACCTTGTCTCTTTCTCTTGGACATGCAATTCTCTAATTAAAAATACTTATCTGGAATGTCTACATTGGGCCAGTATCTGTCACACTATCACGACCACACTGCAAATCAAAGAACCACTTGTACATGAAGGAGTTAGACAAGTTCATTTGTATTTTAATGTTCAATTCTCAATCCATCAGCATGGCAGGTGGCAATATGTCCTTGTTATTGGCATCAAAAAGGATGAGAGACTCATGGTTTATAAAGACCTAAAACAAAAATCTTCTTTTCTTAGAAACAATAGCAGCAGTTATAATAATGTCAGCTATATCATTTGTCATTATTAAATTTTTTTACATAAACTTAAGCACAATGTAGAGTAAGCACCCACTAATTTTACAAGTAGTTCTCAAGTGCTTATTGAGCAGAATAATTTTATTTTTTATTCTGCTTTTTATATAGAAACATAAATATTATAAATTAATATTAGCTGGCTAATTAGTTGGGCTATCTGCTCAGGTGAGCATGCACTCAGTTAATATTATGGTAACAGTGTCACTTTAGAATACCAAAGTTTAAACTTCTTAAGTTTAAACTAAGGCGCTTGTTTAGTTTCCTTATCATGACAATCTTTTATGACTGGAAAAATTTCCACAATGCCAAATTTTTCTTGTTGGCGAAGAAAAACGTGTAATGCTCTTTTTTCCAGTTACTTACTGACTACAATTGCTCTGGCATCTCATTAATTTGCATTTAAACTGTAGTAATAATATGAAGGAAAGGCTTTGAAACCCCTGCTTGTTAAAACGTAGTATAACTTGATACTGGTAACAGCATCAGTGCCTAGCTCCTGCACGAAAACTGGTACACCTCTGAAGATTTGATACGTGGTTTGCTATTGATTCTTTCAAAAATAAAATATTAAGATTTTCCCCTCTAATTCAAGAACTATAGAATACTTGAACAAAAATGTGTGATTCTCAGAATTTGAGTTGATCACAAAATGTGTGTGTAAACAATTTAGTGTTGTGTTTAGTGGAAGCACTTTATATTGAGTGCTACAGTTAGAAATGTAGGATGCCTCCTTAAGCTAAAAATTTGGAAAACCAAATAATATCATGGGACAACCAAATAATAAAATTTTTGATAAAAATCAGTGAGCAAAGATATTCTGATGATTCTGACCAATTGGTCATTGGATATTTATATAAAGGATACTTAACTGTGCTTTTTACATCCACTAAAGGCCATTAACTGGTATGAGATTCTCACAATATAACCTTGAGTAAAAATACAGCAATTATTATGATAGCGTTAACATTTCTTTATTGTTTTAATATTGACTCAAAGAACAGTTCTCATCCCATACTGAACCGTGTTCAAATATAGTAAATATACTGATGCAGGGTGTCTCAGACCACATTTGTTTACATGTCGATTTCATGGGGGCAAAATAAAGATTTAAACACTGAAAAGCACTTTTTTCATGGTTTTAAAGGAGGGTGGTGGTTTTAGCATGCCAGGATACCACATCCAATGTTGATATCATTTATAATGGATGATGGTGTACTGACACTAGAATGTTAAACTGTTGGTGCTCAAGGAGAAATCCAAAGAATGTATACTGGGGTGAGAAAGAGTTCTTCTAGTACATACTGATGGTAAAAACACACCAGAACATTTCTACATGATGTTTCATTCAGGACAAGGTTGTTGGTCGTTTGTCTCATTAAAAATTGCATCCAGTTAGTATTTCTTTATCAGAAAACTCTGTTCTCTGAATGTTTGTTTTCTCCAGATTTCCCTATAACACATAATCCCATGTCAATGGTAGTTTTTTGCATTACTAACACTGAGTACTTGATGCACTTAATCCTTTCCTTCACACTTCAAACAACCTGGCAGCTTCATTATTTTGAATATGGATTTGTTTAAATTTAATTTCCACAACCTATTTGCAATGAAAATGTTGCCCACTATTGAGTATGTTAATATATTTAATACATTTGACTTATATTTTATGTATATTTAAATATGAAAGATTTCGGCTCACCTGATGGAACCCCAGATAGTCCACAATGGTTGAGGAAGCATAAAAAACCATGCCATCACTGCTCACCACCAAGGCAAAGCCTGTTAGAGACTACACACACAAAAACACAGAGAGGGAAAGAAACGGTGATTCAGAAAACCTCAAACAGTAAATAAACATCAGAGCAAAACATAAATAGTTGCATTTTTTTTCCTCTTGGCTATCCTCTCTTATTCTATCTGCCATCTATATTTAAATTTAGAAGACTGGCATAGTGAGCCTAAATGGCTAACAGTGTAACATGTGACCTAGGGGCCATTAATAGGCCATTTAAAGCTAGATATAAAAAATGTAGCTAGAATTCATTAGCCAAATATTTTATAATGAATTTATTTAATTTTTAACTAAAATCCAGTAAAAACAAATTATCATTTAAAATGGAACAAAAGTATAGAGTTCCAAATGTGCCAAAACGTAATAAATATCGAATAATTCAGTGTGTTTCTTTGGAAAAAATAAAAATGTAATTCTTATTGATATTTAGATGCATTGCATTTTTAAAACCATTCATAATGTGGGTGAAATACACATATAACCTCTCACCTTAAAATTCACGAAGAAACATTATGAATTTGTGAAACAAATAAATAAAAGTCTCCGGAAGCAAACACTGTGGTTCCTATTGCTTTGATTGCGCATATTTTAATTGTTAGAGCAGCCAGATGAAAGCTGATCAAAAAGGAACACTGCATATAAACAACAAGCAAGCTTCAGTCAAATGCGCCTGACAGGCGGATAGAGAGGGAAGCAAAGGTACGGGAAAAAAAACCAAACAGAAGAGGAAGAAAAAATTCACAGGAAGGATATGTGGAAGGGCTCCTCTGGCCTCTGTGTGTGCATGCACATGGCTGGGATTGCGTGACAACAGCAGGGCCAGCTGACTTGCGTGTCTGCTACTGCCAGAGTCTGTCACCTCTGTTTTACAGCGAGAATATGCAGGACTTATTGGATCTATGTGTGTGTGTGTGTGAGGGGGGGGGTTTACATGATCTTCATCCCCGTGGTCACTAAATTCACACTCACTCCCACTATTTCCCCCCTCTTTCACACCTCACACTGATCTGATAAGCATCCATGGAAGATATCATTCCACTGCACACACTCCATCGTAAGTCACCCTGTAAACTCAGTGAGCTGATAATTGTCTTTTGATGCTGTAGAATGCAGATGTATTGAGAGCCAAACTGTAAAAGCGTAAACTAGAAAACTATCCGAACTATGATATAATAATTAAGGAAAGCAGGATGAGCAGGATGAGAGGAGTGGGGGAGGAGGATGGGAGATAGGCGCTCAGTCGCGTTGATGCAGATGATGTTTGACAAGTTCAACTGCTGGCACATGTCCCCCTGCTGACCCCAAACACACGCATGCACACACAGGCACCGATTTCTCTGGCACCCGCTCAAAACAGACGAATGCGAACGTTTTGAAAAATGAATAAATATTGACTGCAGCCTAATTTTTTTGGGGGGGGGAGATTCCTAATTTCAAGGGATTTGGAGCACTCATAATATCATCCAAAAACAGAATGCCTGTGCCAAATGTAATAAACATACACGAAAACAGTGTCTTTAATCAAGATCCAATCTGTCTGCGATGGAAATGTAAACATTTCTGTCATCTGTAGTATTAAAAATGGAACTCTGCAGGTGAAAATGTAAGGTATTTCAGGTAGGGTATTAAGAATAACTGTAAATTTATAAAATGATGAGCTTTTCTGCCGACACTCATCTCACTGATTGTTTATTCACAGAGTGTCCTCAAACAATAGACATGAACATATGCTAAATATAGAGACAAGACATGTTGTTTTCTTGAAGTCCTACAGGGCCAAAAAGAGGTCCACTTTTTCATGTCGATCACACGCAAGTTTAAGTGGCGCACTTTTTTCCCATGCTTCCTCTAAGTCACTGAAATGCTGCAATAAATGCTACAATAAAACCCCCAAGGACTTTGGCAGTTTTATTCTTCTGGAACAAACAGGAACTAGATTTTTAACCTGAAAGAGTGTATTTAGGAAAAAAAATATATATTTTTTCTACTGATTACTTCAAATAGCCTTTCAAAAGGAAATTATTGGCAGATTTGAAGCACATGTTGCTGGATGTTCATTAATTTGGGGGAAATAGGGAATCACGTTTTTATTTTACTTTACATAAAAACATTAACAACTAAATATGTTCTCCTCCTCCACAGTTGAATCAAAACATAAGCCGAGCAGCTCCGTCCCTAAAGATGGAAAAGAGCTACAGAAATAGAAGAAACAACCCACCGTACTAACACTGGTAGCAATATGCAGCATGTTTTTTTTAATATGGTTTCTCTCATAATTTCCCTCAGTTCCTTCCATACTAAAGCCCTTTAGGTAATGGAAACACCTGTTGCTGTCCCGGAGCACAGATTATCTGCAACTACAAACAGCCCCCATGGGAAACTAAAAACTTTAACTTCCAACATCTTAAAAGGCAGAGACTGAAGCTGGGAGTTCAAGCTCAGTCAGACTGGATGCAGAGTCTGTGATCATCATTCTTCAAATCTTGCCACAGATTGTCAATTGGATTTACATCTGGATTTTGACTAGGCCATTCGAACTTGTGAATATTCTTTGATCTAAACTAGGGCTGTCAAAATGAACTCGTTAACCCAGGTCGATTCATTTGTAGAGTTAACAGAGTGCTTTAAAAAATTTTAATTAATGCATGCACAGGATGACCTGTCCTGTTTATCCAACAATTCAGCTTCAAGGAGTTGTTGTAGATCCTGATGGCTGTGTGCAGGAAGGATCTCCTGTAGCAGTATGTGTTGCAGCAAAACTGCTGGAGCCTCTGACTGAAAACACTGTTGTTGCAGGATAGTCCCGTGAAGAGGATCCTCAGGGTTTAACAATATTAATAAGAAATGCTCAGCTTTACATTCAGAAAATGTTAACCAGTTAGTTTGCCTTAGCAACTGGCTAAAAAATAAATGGGTTAAATGGGCCATGTGTAAATGTGATTGTGAAATTCAAAACAAAAGTTCCATGGCTCTCTTCTGTATTTCCTTTAAAAACAACAGGAACGGCATCTGGTTTTGTCATTTATTTACTCCGAAAATTGTCGTTTTTCTGTCATTTTTGGAATGTTAATAAATCATGATTAATCGTGATTAATTCACAGCTACCCTGTGATTAATTAGATTAACATTTTTAATTGTAGCTCTGGTTGAATGTTTAGGGGTGTTGTCCTGCTGGAAGTTGAACCTCTGTCTGGAGATTGAGCCTCTTGATCCTCTACCAGCTTTTCTTTCCAGTATTACTCTCTACTTAGCTCCATCTGCATTCCCATCAACTCTGACCTGCTTCCCTGTCCCTGTTGAAGAAAAGTATCCCTCAGCATTATGGTGCCACCATCATGTTTAACATGATCTTGTCTTCAGAGTGATGTGCATTGTTCTTATTCTAACACACAGTTATGATGCCAAAAACTTGCGTTTTGGTCATCATCTGATCTGAGCACCTTTTTTCAGGTGTTGGCTTTTTCTCCTACATGATGTAGCAAACTGCAAAATTACTTTTCATTGCTTTCTCTCAACAGTGACTTTCCTTTTCCATGAAGGCTAGCATTGTGGAGTGTACAACATCTACTAGTCCTGTCGACAGACTCTTCTACCTGAGCTGTGGATCTCTTTAGCTCTCTTTTTCAAGTAATAGGCAGGGCTCTGTGAGGTGTTAAAACTTCAGGATATTGTTTTATAACCAAACCCAGCTTTAAACATCTCCAAATCTGTCTCTCAGACCTATCTGCTCTGATTCTTGGTCTTCATGATACTGTTTGTTCACTCACGTCCTTCACAGAACGTCTGGATTTATACCGAGATTAAATTACACACAGGTGGGCTACTTACAAATCAGATGACTTCTGACAGCAAAAGTAACACTTTTCAGATTTTTCCACTTCACTATTTTGCACTATTTTTGTTTGGTTATCACATAAAATTCCAATAAAATGTGAAAAAGCTTTGATGATTTGAATACTTTGACTCTAATGGACACACATTCTATGCATGCACGTATAAAGAATCCAGTTGTCATGAATTTGATAAATAAAGAACTTTACCACATTTAAGTGTTTAAGTTCTGAAATAGATTGCCAACCTAGACTAAAAATGTGTCTGATCCCGGTGTTTGTACTCCATCGCATAGAAACCCTTACACAGTCATGCCATAAGGCTTTGGTCCAAGCTGAGTCACGCAACAGTCGATGGAACATCATTACGGTCAATCTAGTCTTTTGTTAACTGTTCCATTGAGGACCCTAACACATTAACAGCATCAGTGGATCGGCCCTGAATCCGTGCCTCCTGGTAAATGTCCAACGTCATAATTTTCAGCCCCACTGAGAGCCAACGGGTCACCGAGAGTGTAATAATGATCTGATGCATTTGCAGTTCCCATGCAGTGTGCTCCTGGTCCATTTTACTAACAAGCCGCGCAGAGTGTTATCTAACAGCCCGCCTGATATATCTTTACATATGTGTGTCTGCATGAAAGTTCTGATGTATCCAGTATCAGACTTGAAGCTATTGCTTTCAATCAGGTTTCAGTGGTTCTTGAGCCAGAAACTTGCACAGCTTCACACGAGACAGGACTCAGCAGCCCTCTGCTGGCCAGAAAATGAGCTAAACAACTTTGGTGGTTCGGGTAGGCACCAGTGGGAAGTCTCTACCTGTTTTACGGCAACATTGTTCTGTCAGTTCATTTTTAGAGTTTCAAACCATATAAAAAAGTAGCAAGCAAAGCCCTAATTTTTTTTCTTTGTTTCTGAACTGCCAGGTATCGTACATTCATAAAAACCTGCAAAAGACAACACCTCGTTATCCGCAAAGCTGGTGCGAACAACAGCAGGCTGCGGCAGGGTTGTTAATGACAGTTGTAATTTAGCTTTCAACCAGTAGAGAGGAGAAGCAGGAAATTTATTAAGTGTTGGTTTAAAGGTCCTTAGTCAAGTGAGTAAAAACCGTTTCGCAATTTGTTTTGATTGCTATAGACAGACTCCGAGCACTCTTCTCACTCTCTTCTTCACGCTTGATCACATGTATTCAGACAGTGATGGACTCACACAGACTCTCACGCACCTCACCGGCTGCTCATGAGAGCTTCCACCGCCCTCTGTCAGCTCCGACGCAGCCGTCTCGCCCGTAGGTCACGCAACGCCGCAGATCCACAAGGGAGGTCGCGCCATAGGGCAACTCACTCAGACAAATCTTCTTACAGGCACGTGTGCAAATTGCAGGGCGGTTCACAGACGGTGCCATCCACAGGGGAAGGAGAGTGCAACGGCACGATGTGACACAACGTTTTATTGTTAAAATGAACTAAACGGAGGTGTTTGTGCGCTGAAAAACACTTTCTGTTTAAGTGATCAGAAGCAGACGTCACTCACACAGGACACAAACACAAACAGGTCATATGGTTTCTTACTTCCAGGAGGAGGCTGCTTTCATTGATGGCGGTGCCCAGAGGAAGGCTATCTTTCCTGGGTTCAGGGTTAGAGGATGCTGTGCTGGTGATGTGCTTCCTGGAGGGCTTGTCTTGACTCGCTGTAGAAAGAAAACAAGTAAATACATCAGCATATGTGACTGAGACTAAAATCAATTAGCGGCTGAAAAATACTTCAAAAGAGGCTCATCAATGAGATCATTGGTTTGTTTTGCATTCGGCCAACA
Source organism: Valencia hispanica (assembly GCA_963556495.2). NCBI lineage: Eukaryota > Metazoa > Chordata > Actinopteri > Cyprinodontiformes > Valenciidae > Valencia > Valencia hispanica. The sequence goes on from OY747716.1 coordinate 17,847,583, forward strand.
CTGCTCACGCAGGAATAGATGTTGTTTTATATGTTGCATTCTGGTCCACACCAAAAGAAAAATGTTAGAAATGTTGAGTGATTGACAATGACGTTTCTGTTTACAGACTCTGATACAGGCGCTGTGTGTGATGAAAGAAAGAGCTAGAGCATTTCTCAGACATGTGGCAGACTCATTACCCATATCAGTCTCCCTTTTGGACGACATAAATGCCAGTTAGCACACCAGGCGAGTGTATTGGGTCAGTTTAAAGGCAGGAAAACAGTTGAGGATTTGTCTAATTTTACAGGATTCCCTTAAGCACAAAAAAAGCACATCCAACAATCACAGAAGGTTTGGTGCAAACTTGGAAGTCAGACTGATGTGTTCATGCTGCACAGCCTGCAAAACTAGCCTCACATCCTTAATAGGTAAAGTAAACCTTTAGCCCATTCAGCCTCTGGGTGATTTTTAATAGTAAATTTTTTAGCATTTCCTAGGCTACTTCTAAAAAAGGAGGGGGACATTTACAGATGTTCATTTACAGAGAGACAGGTCTAAAACTTTAATCTGCCTTCAGCTTCTTTTTAGAAATATCTATAAAATATCACAATAGTCTCTCTTTATCCTCAACCTAACAGATCTGTTCTCTCTCAAAGTAAAACCTACGCAATTCAGTGCCTTTTAAAAGTCTTCATGCCTCGTGAACCTTTTCAAATGTTGTCACTTTAACAGTTTCATTTGCACAAAGTAGTGCATTGTTGCAAACTGCAAGAGTGAAGAAAAAACCCATGGCTGTCACAAATTTTTACAGAAAAATTCTTACAACCGAGGTTCCCCTCAGCAAATCCAGCGCAAAAAGCAGATTTCAGAATCCATCATCTGAAGATGAAAAGAGTATGGCACAGCAGCAAACCTACCAAGACGTTGCCTTCCACCAAAACTGACTTTAAATGCTGCGCAGGGAGAGGATTAATCAGAGAAGCAGCCAAGAGGTAACTCTGGAGGAGCTGTAGAGATCCAAAGCTCATGTGGAAACATTTATCTCTGGGGTAACTATTATTCATGCAGTTGAAAATCTTTCCTTTATGAGTCGCAGAAAGATAATTTAGCGGTGTGTTGTTCTGTTTCATACCTCAGTGATGAGTGGCTTGCAGTACTGCAATACCACATGGTATAAAAGTCTGCCCATTGCTGAAAAATCGAGGCAGCTTCATCAAACAAAAATTTGATCGAAGATTGTAGGCCACCCGGTCAAAACACTGTATGAATCTTCCAACCGTAATAATATGGTAAGATTAGCCAAAAACATTGTTTCTAACCTAGACCAAGCTCTCAACCATGAGTACAGACTGTTATCATCGGGTCAAAGATACAGTATGGGGTTCTACTGTTCAATAGGGATAAACATAACATATCGTGGAATGCGGGGACAGTCAAGCTGGTCAGAGTTGATGGGGAAAATATAGTGCTAAATACAGGGCAGTCCTGGATGAAAAACCTGTTATGGGTTGACTTGAGACTGGGGTGGATGTTCACCTTCCAGCCAGGACATTAACTCCAAAAGTATAAATCCAATTGGCAAGATTTAAAAAGCGACTGTGACAGGTGCTCACCACCCAATCTCTCCGAATTCAAGGTATTTGTATTTTCAAAGATGACAGAGCAAAAAAACTCTGTCTCTAGGTGTGCAAAGCTGGTAGAGACACTCTGAAAGACTTGCGGCTCTAAATGCAGCAAAATGTGGTTCTCTTGACTCAACGGGGCTTAATGCAAAACACATGCTACACTTTGTAAAAGGTTTTTTCTTTCCTTTTCATTTTCCTTCCGCCTCACAGTTAGGCACTGTTTTGTGTTGATCCGTCCCACAGAATCCCAGTTTGTGTTTGTAATGTGATCAAATGTGATGAGGCTCAAAAGGTATGAATAATTTTGCAAGCCTCTGTTTAACCTGCTCTCAGCGTTCGGTTTACTGAACTGTCACATGCTCTCCCGTGACGCGTGTCCTGCGTGTTTAGAGGCATGTTTGCGTGTCTCTCATGTGGATGTTTGGTCAGGGGCATGTGGCTCCCTCCAACAGATCAACCCTTTGCTCCATCCCTCACAGTAGCAAGCGCAGATTAGTCACGCAACTCACATGTCCACATACCTCCATCTATTTTATGAAAACCATCATCATCTCTACTCGCATGTGTCCTCCAATGTTTCCTATAACCCCCCCACCCACCGCCCCACAACCTCATTACGGCTTCTGTTCGTCACCCTTGACCTCCTACTGCCTCCTGCGTCCATCCCTGCCCCTCCCATGCTTCTTCAGCACTCCTCATCATCTCTCCGCTCTGTCCTTGTTCGGTTTTGCACAAGGTTTTGGTGGGAAAAGGAGATTTCCAAATATAGCCTCGATTTATTGAAACCATACATTTTGTTTGGAGGCCCGACCCCCCCCCCAACCACAAGTAATATTTTCTTCCTTTAGCTGCCTGCACAGCTCATGAAAAGCACTGACAGGCTGAAAGCCAGTGCTTATTCTAAGCGTTTTGTCATCACCTCCACTAAGTGAGAACACATACAAACAAACAGCTGCAGACGGCCGTCTCACAGAAAAATCATTCTGTTCAATCACCAGAACATCATCCAACCAGTGGAAACCATTGCAGAAGGGAAATGAGTCTAATGACCGTCTTTATTTCCCTCCTTTCAACGCCTCATATATTTTTGTTTTCCCTCTTATGGCAGCTCTTGGAGAGGATGCTGCGTCAGGAAAGACAAACACTCAGGATGATTAATTATCGGCACCGGCACTTCCCCTGCCAACAATGCGGGCTTTATTCCTCGCCGCTAACGTCTTTCGGCTTTGCTTTTCTTCGCCTCGATCTTCTCCGTCTCTGTCCGAAAAGGAAAACAGAGTGGGTAATGGTGAGGCGTTTATGTGCGCTGTGTGAAGATTGGGTGTTAGGTAAAAAAGTGACAAGTATAGGGATGTGGAAGCTGCCAAAGGGTGAGGCTTGAAGTTTGTAGTTCCTTCGGTCAGCCAGAGCTTCTTTCCACTGAGTGTACAGAATATCAAGACCACCCTTCAATTATTAGGTTACACTATGACTTAATTTCTACGGCACTACTAACAAAGGACTGCTTAGAGAAAACTCTGGGTAGGGGAATATGAAGCAGTTTGGCTGTTTGGTTACTTAAAATAAACCAATACTTTGAAAACAAAGCTGAAAGATCTTTTTTCATGTATTATCTCTATTAAAAGTGCTGTGAAAAGTACTTTACTCTCTTAGAGATTTCTTCTATTTTTCTGTTTTTTTTTAAACACTTCAGTGTTTCAGCTCATCAAACTATTTATAGCATCAAACAAAGACAGGTTTAGGGGGCAATTACATTTTAATGGACAGTTGGGTTCCAGCAGGCTTTTGCCTACATAAACACAACTATTGTCTATAAACTAGGTTTTGGATTCCTGGTTGCCTTTTGTCCAATTTTCAAATTGGTTTGATGACATGAAACAAGGAAGTAGGAGGTAAAGTAAAATCAACAAGAAATCCATACTTTAAGAAACTCCTGCTCTCTGCCAGCAAACAGGCATGAGCGCGGTCCTCCTAATGAGCTATTTGCTTCTAAAACCTCCAGGGGGAAGAGGTGAGTGTGGGCTGTGGAGCCAACAGACGTGTAGAGTACAGTGTGGTTGTGTTTTGCCTGTTTTCAACATCCCCTCTGTTAAAGCCACTTCCTCCTGTAAAACCAAGAGTAGCTGAAAAAGACAACAATAGAGAGAAACGCAGCAGACATAAAAACGAGAAGACACTTAAATCCTATTATTGGGGAGATGAAAGAAACAAAAGAGACGGAAATGACGGGGGGAAAATGCTAACGTGTAACAAATGAGTGGTTAAAATGAAATCCATGTTGAAACTGGTGCTTCCACGTAAGTGCTAGTAATAATATTGTGACATAATAATAGAGTTTAGATCAATGTTGGTATTGCAATCATGAAGTACTTGACTAGGCCCTTCTACTGTTTTGTCAACACCGGGTGTAGTCTGTCCGTCCGTCGTAAATGATTTTAATTTAAAAGTTTCATAATTTTCTTTACTGTAAGGCACTTTCTGATTTTTATCTGTGAAAAGTGCTATATGATAAAGATTTACATATTCTTTTAAATATCACTTCTTCTAATTTAAATGCCAGAGTATATTCAACTCTTGATGCCTGTTTTTTGGGGGTACTGTATCATTTTCCACCAGATCCAGTACTTATTCAGCTGTACAGATGCAACTAGCTGTGAGTACATAACTGTTATGGCCTAATTTCAGGTGCATAGCTTAATAAACTGTATTACAGTTCTACATATCTTCTACAGTTTTTTTTCGTGATCAGGCAAATCCAGGTTTTCAAAATCTTTTTCTTTATTTATGATGATGGTCACAGTGAAAATGAGACTGTGCTGTCAGCTCTAGTTCGTTTTGGCTGCATCTGAACATGTTTCATACACTTCTTCGCTAAACGATTGACTGATCTGAAATCCCAAAAAGGGTTATCAACGTATGTCCAGTGTTTCCCCACAAAGCACTTAATAGTCAAAAGCAAGCAATATTAGAAGAATAGCAGAGATGCACCATCAGGTTTTTCTTTTTGGTTGATTGCGATAGTAAAAAACAACACAAAAAAAACGCTGTACCACTGTAAATATAAAACTGAGAAAATACTGCATGTTCCTTGATAGAGGTACTAGGTTTGAATGCATTGGAAAGAAATTAAGGAAATACAAGATCTTCGCCATTCAGAGTATACATTTCCCTAACCTTTATCTTTATTTTCTTAAACTCAAAAGACGTTCAATGGACATGTTGACGCCTGATGTGTTAATAGACTTGATAAAGAGGAAATTCTTACTTCTGATGTGTTTAATGAAACAGTTCAAATAAAATGATTTTTCATCACCTGATTTGCTGAGTACCAATCAGAACCAAACAAGGGAAAAACCGGTCAATCTCTGGTCGTTTGATTGGTGCATCTCAAATTAACAACAACCACTTTTACTGAGAAGCGTAATTATCTGCTTACTGAGTCATTTTTTCTATGAATTCTCCCAACCTTGTATTGTAAAGTATAATTGCGTGGGTGCCGTCTTTTGGCGGCACATCCCCAGCTGTGTGTACCTTTTGCAAAGAAAAGTTTTAGACCTGAACATGCACAACACTGTGCAGCACAGCAGTTCCTCCTCTCCTACAAGGCTTGCGTGCATGTAAAGACAACTGTATGTGTGTGTGTGTTGAGATTTAGCTGGCTTGCTGCCACCTCCTTTGCCTAGTCCCGCCTCTTCCCTCAGCACTCATCTTCTCGGCGTATGTACGTCTCTCTCTCTCTCTCTCTCTGCAGGCACAGGAAATTCACAGAGAAGAGAGCAATACTTATACAGACAGAGAGAGAGAGAGAGAGAGACAGACAGACAGACAGACAGACAGAGAGGAGCTGGCCGATCAAGGGCTGCTTGTCACGCGAGCAACCCGTCTGTCAATCTACCCCCCCTTTCCTCCTGACAGGCTGCTGGCGGACGGCCAAGGCCTTGCGTGCAAGCCGGCAAGCCACATTAACCCATAAAGAATTTCATAATAGCAACAGCTGTTAAATATTGATGACTTCTGGCAAGTTCTCAATGGCGATCCGCAAGAAAAGGTTAAGCCAGCGCTGTAATGGAAGCTGGTGCTTCATTATGCCACAGATCAAATGTCCGGATCTTGGCCAGGCCAAACCCGAACATTACCAGCTCTTTTTTGTCTTGTTTTCACGTCGAAACTAAGAGACTTTTGAAAAATGTCACTCTTTTCTTGATACAAACAGGGTCAGCCTTTTCCACTAGTTTTTCTCTCCCACAGTTGAGGCTGACTAACTCAATCCCCAATCACCCTACATACCAGTTTTAATACTAAGTTGTGTTTTCTAATCTTTCCCATATTGTTTTGGATGAGAATGTTTAGTTTCCCTTGTGACATGGCTACATGTCAAGAGATGAAACGATTTAGAGACATTCCCTTTGTCTGTTGACAAAACAGCATCCATGAAAAGTACTTTTTGTCGATGGCTGGGCAGCAATTACAAATATTCATCTTTCAGAGGAGATTATAATGCAAGTGAGTTATGTGTGTCGGGGTTAGAGTGCGCATGTGGACCTGAGAGGGAAAGCCTAATCTCCAAAGTGGGTGAAAAAAAATAATCGAAATCAAAAATTTGATTCCTGAACACAACATAAACAAAGGCTTTTGTTGTGTGCCGATGCTGAAGCAGAAAAGAAGTGATATTATGACAAATCAAATGGGATCACGCAGAACAAAAGTGGAGACGTAAACGCTATTGTCTCCACTTCCCTGTTTTGCTTGGCAGGCAGAGGCACTTGTCTTTGTGTTCTACACGACTAATATGACTACACGCTCGAGGCCTTAGGCAAAACCGACTTGTATGGCTGCTTCTCTACACAGCCTGCACTGCTACTGTTTGTGGTCCTTCATAAAACCGGGGCCTTGTAGTCTTCACATGCACGCTTGAGAACTTTTACAGCGATCCGAGGTAGAAAGTCACCTCATTGCCTCTGCAAAAAACGAGCATGACTGGTTCTGGCAAATATGTTGTCTGTTGGAGGAAAATTAGTTGCTTTTATAATGAATCGGCTGAGAGAGTGATACATGCGCCGAGGCAGTTGAATGCTGTCTAAACAGTTCTATATTTGCCTTGTCAAGCCTTGGCAAAATGAACCACAGCACAGACCCAATGTGGTGCAATACTTACACAGACAATTAGAAAAACTAACACAATGCGAATGACTGGAGGATCTTTGATCACACACACAAGTCACATCCAGGTTCGAGTTGCGTGACAGGAGCCAATTAGGCAAGAAAGAATTTTGATTTGCCTGAACTCAGGAGAGTATCTTCAAAACAAAGCAAAAAAAGGTTTGTGAGCTGTCACTCTCGATTTGAGCATGTTCCACCGGTTACAGCCTCGACTCTTGACAGTGAATCCTGCAAGGCCGAACTTAGGTTACTATATCCCTCATGAGCCACAATTATGAGAGCAACAATCCTGCCTGGGGGTAGAAACACAATGGATTTGCAGAAGCTGCATGTACAGAGAACAAGAGCACACAAAGAGGTTGTATATACGATAGAGGTATATTCAATGGAAACTTCATAGCACACTTTTTTGGTGTATACATTTACATTTTATCTTTTGGTTCCTCGTTTTATCAAACGTACTTTATTTGGAACACACCTGTTCAAATAGTCTTCAGTAATTCTTGCGGTAAAATGAAAATCTATGATCGCAGTCCTTGATTGTAGATTGTTTCCAGCTGGCAAGCTTAAAATTTATTAAGCTTAGATGCAGGTCCAAAATGCAATACGGTTTTTTTTTATTGGGGAAGGAAATTATGCAATGTTTGAACAGACAAAAAACGAAAACCCAACTCATGTCAACCAGACATACATATTAACATGCTCATTGTACAAGAATGGCACAAATATTTTATGTTGTTTGCTGAAGTCCATTTTTATAAGAACTCTCAGTGCTTATATGTATGAAAATACAAGTTACTCTATAAATTGCTTTCTCTTGAATTCACGTTTAGATGTGTAAGGTTGTGACCTTTTGCTCTCTCAAGGACTGGACTACTTAACAAAAATTGCATTTAAGAACCCCATCTGGCTAAAACAAAACACAGGATTTCTATAAATGCGCTTACAAAATATCAGTTTGTAGAAGAAGTCTGGGAATCAATAGACCTTAGTTACTGTTCAGTCCTCACTAAAACTGTAAAGTTAAGGTGATGGCACACTAATGTAATTTTACTAATATTAAATAAAATAACAAACCACCATAAAAAACAACAAACTTGCAGCCATATTTTTTTCAGTACAGCTTAAAAACTTACTCTGAATATAATACATCAAATATGGTTAAAAAAGATGACGTAGATGTAGTGTAACCAGAGGAAAGTTAGTAAGTTAAGAACCAAGGCCATAGTTCAAACATTTCCAGGTCAGTTAACCTCTTTACTAATATACTCCTGCTTTGTACATATACATTATAATTTAATTCTAGCCTACTTTCACTTTTTACCCTGAAACAAACCTTTTCGTACCCCATTGTGTATCAGTTTATTTTTCTATTTCATTTTGATCAGTTTTAACTGTGCAATGAAAATATTCAAATAACACTGATGATTTAATTTCATTTATGTGACATATTCCCCTCATAACACTAAGAAAGACAACAGATTATTTAAAAGTTGTAACAGCATTGTCTGATTCGTCAGCGTCAGCATCTGTCAGCCCGCCAAGACCGGCTCCCTATCAAGCATGGTTTTTAACTGGTTTTAAACCCTTTAAAGACTGGTTTTAACGGAATTTTAAACACCACTGACTTATTAATAACCAGGACGTTTTTTACCGGATCGTTTTAATCGGTGGGAAGCGCGGATTACTTCTCCCCCACCATGCCTCCACTCACCTGCAGTCCTGGGTGTGATGGCTGCGCAAAACTTAGCCAGAGGGTTCTGGAGCTGGAGCAGAGGATCTCAACACTCCACCAAACCCAGGACCATGAGCGCGACGTGGACATCATCTTCGGCCGGACTTACGCCGCCGCCAGCAGCGCACAGCTGGCGGACACCATTCCCTGCCAGCCCGGGGAAGCTGTGGGGGGAGGATCCATCGCTGGGCCTCCAGGCGAACTCGGGGTGCCAAGCGCCCGTGTAACATCTGCAGCAGAGAAGGACCGCTGGTTCCAGCAGGGGGCTAAACCAAAAGCCCCCGTCAGCTCCACTCCGGTGCTCCAGGGTGCCCGGTTAACGGTTGGGCCAGGCCGCGGTGGAGGCGCTTGGAGCAGCCGCAACGGCTCTCCACCAACCTGCCTGCCTCTATCAAACCGTTTCAGCGCCCTGGATGCGGATTTCCCTCCTCTGACAGCACCTGGTCGCCGTAGCGCCGTAGGAGCGCCGCCTAATTCCTCCCAGCAGCAGGAGCAACAGCCGGACTCATGCAGCCCCCCACGTCGCGCCAAACCCCGGGCTGCAGCCAGAACTCGCCGAGGAGTGCTCCACTTCACCCCGAACCCACGGAACGAGCCCTCGGCACCGATTAAACATCGCTGCAGTCCTGGGGAAGCTTCTACACCTGGCATATAGCAAGTCCTGGATGGTGAACGATCCTCTGCCCAGCGCAAACATCTGCCTGCTGACCTGCCACCCACCACACTCATCATCGGGGACTCTATCATCAGAAACGTGAGGATGAGAGGAGCCCTCACACTGTGTTTCCCTGGAGCCACTGTCACGGACATTACCGAACAGATCCTGCAGCTCATTGATCATCACAAATCTGTGAGTAAAGTTGTGATTCATGCTGGCACCAATGACATTTATAAACAGCAGACTGAGCTCCTGAAGCGTGATTTTATTCACCTTTTTAATCTTCTAGAAAACACACGTCTCTGTTTTTTTTTCTGGCCCCACTCCCACTGTCGGCAGAGGAATTGGCCGTTTTAGCAGACTTTTATCCCTTAATACTTGGCTCTCCTCCATCACCGCAGTTCACAATATTGGTTTTATAGACAATTTTAACATTTTTTGGGGCAGGAAGCACCTGTTTGGACCAGATGGGCTCCATCTAAATAGACAAGGCACTCATACACTGACATTGAGCCTGGCATGTACACCCCCCCTGTCAACTACACTGGCCACAGCTGCCCCTGCCCTCTCTGATTCCTCCGCCACATCCTGATGTGCAAATGGTCCCTGCTCCTATGAACTCACCCCTGATTTTAACAGTAACTCACATACTGGACTTGGACCTTGCTCTACCTCATTCATACCTGTTATTATCAGCAGAGAGCGGACTAAAAATCATAAACCGAACAAATGCAATCCAAATAATCTCAAAAAGTTGCCAAAAGCCCCACTTTCAGTAAATCATACAGTCCCTTCATCTCCAATCACTATTAATATGGCACTTTTTAATGTTCGCTCTCTGCTGAACAAAACTTTTATAATAAATGATCTGATTTTAGACCATAATCTTCATTGTTTATTTTTAACAGAAACTTGCAGATGCAGATGCCCCTGTTGTTCTTACAGAGGCCTCCCCACCTAATTTTAACTTCACTTATTCTACGAGGAGTAGCAAAAGGGGAGGCGGAACTGCTTTTATAAGTTCATCAACACTTTCTGCCAAACCTGTTTTATTTGATAACTATTTTACTTTTGAATATAATGCAAATGTTTTTAGCACTCCTCAGATTTTATGTGTCACAATTTATAGGCCTCCTAAAAAGAGTGCACTTTTTATTCAAGAATTTTCAGAGTTTTTATCAATTTTGCACAATTCCTTTGAAAGGATCATTTTAGCTGGTGATTTTAATCTACATATAGATAACATCTTAGATCCTTTATCAACAGAATTTTTAAAACATCCTGACTTATATGGATTTTAGTCAGCATGTCATGCAGCCGACTCACAACAAAGGACACACCCTGGACTTGGTCATCACGCATGGCCTGTCCACCAGTGTGTCCTCTGTTGTTGACTTGGCTGTCTCTGACCATTACTGTGTGTTTTTTAACATCACCAGTTTTATTCAGCAGGAGACCTTGTGAGAACTGTCAGGAAGCGCCGACTGTTAACTTTGTGTTCTCTCAGTTTTTTTCTCTCCATCGAAGATATACCTGGTCTGGTATCCTGCTTGGCTGCAATGCCCTGTTGGACGGGGGGCATCGACTGGGATGATGCTCCCAGTGGCTGAACATCCACTGTGTCCTGTTATCAACGTTTTACTTTCTGTAACATAGAAAGTTCTCTTATATCAGATCTTCTGTTCCTTCTGTGTTCTGCTCTGTCTTCTCAAACCCCCAGACGGTCGTGGGAGATGGCCGCTCCTACTGAGCCTGGTTCTGTTGGAGGTTTCTTCCTGTTAAAGGGGAGTTTTTCCTCTCCTCCGTCGCTACTTGCTTGCTCAGTATGAGGGATTGCTGAAGGATTGCTGTGGTTGGAAAGTCTGCCCAACCTCACGCCAATGACTGACGCAATCTGCTGGGTTTCCTTAAATAGGAAACTTTTTAACTGATTGGAATGTTTGTATAAATGCATTGAAATGACTTCTTGTTAAGTGCCTTGAGATGAAACATCTGTTGTGAATTGGCGGTATATGAATAAACTGAATTGAATTGAATTGAAATTAATCCCTGAAGTGGCTGGAAGTTTTCTGGAAATTTTTAAAAAGAATCCTCCTATTGTTCTACCTGCCCCCTGTGATTTCATTGTCAAGGATTTTAACAGAAGGCTTCAGTCCACTCTTGACCGGCTTGCTCCACTACAAGTTAAAAGTTTAAAATCTAAAGCTGCAACGCCGTGGAAAAATGAAAACCTCCGGAAAATGAAGAGAAATTGTAGGGCGGCAGAGAGAAAATGGAGGAAAAGTAAAACCACAATAAACCATCAAATATACACATATCTTCTCAAATTATACAACAATGCAGTAAGAAATTCAAGATATTCATACCTCTCCAAAATCATCTCGGAACATAATAACAAATAATTCCAAAATCCTTTTTTCCACCATTGATTAACTTTTTAACAGAGCTACTACTGCATTTCCTAAAACCCCCTCAAACAATCTTTGTAAGGAGTTTGCAGGCCACTTCAGAGGGAAGGTAGACACCATCAGATGTAAGATTTTATCTTCTCAGAGTAACATGGTTTTAGACAAATCTGAGTGTGTGTCTTTACCAGAGGAAATACTGGACAGTTTTGTCCAGGTAGAAGCTGGGACTCTTGATAAAGTCTTCTCCTCAGTGAGGCCCACCACATGTGTTTTGGACCCGATTCCCACTTCCTTTTTAAAGCAATTTTATGGATCTTTTAGAGATTAGATTTTAACCATGATTAATTGCTCCCTTCAGACGGGGGTCTTTCCTGCCGCCTTTAAAGGGGAGGTAGTGAGGCCCCTGTTGAAGAAGAGCAATTTAGATTTTAATGATTTTAACAATTTTAGACCAGTATCTAACTTACCTTTTTTAAGCAAAATTTTAGAAAAAATGGTTTTAATTCAACTTAATGATTTTATTAATGAGCACAATGTCCTGAAGAAATTTCAGTCTGGTTTTAGGGTGAACCACAGCACAGAGACGGCCCTTCTAAAGATTTTAAATGATTTTAGATTAAACTATGATGCACAGAGGGTGACAGTGTTAGTTCTACTGGATCTAAGCGCTGCCTTCGATACAGTAGACCACACTATTCTTTTAACCCGTTTAAAACAGATTCTGCTCTCTGGTGCTGTTCACAAATGGTTCACATCCTATCTCACAGACAGGACTTTTATGGTAAGTTTAGATACCTGCTCCTCTAGGGTCCATAGGATTACATGTGGTGTGCCCCAGGGTTCAATTTTAGGCCCAGTGATTTTTAACCTTTATATGCTCCCTCTTGGCAGCGTCATCAGAAGACATGGAGTTAACTTTTACAGTTATGCTGATGATACACAGCTGTACATCTCCATGTCTCTTGATGACACACGGCCAACGGATGCACTTTTTAACTGCATTTTAGACATTAAATCCTGGATGGCAGAAAACTTTCTCCAGCTCAACCAGGACAAAACTGAAGTTTTAGTCATCGGTCCTGAGGCTCAGAGAGAGAAACTTTTACCAAAACTACAATCACTATCTTTTAATCCCTCTTTACAAGTGAAGAACCTGGGCGTGATTTTTGACTCTGAGCTGACTTTTATTCCTCACATAAAAAATATCACTAAAATAGGTTTTTATCAACTAAAGAACATCGCCAGAGTCCGCCCCATTCTCTCTCGGGCCAATACGGAGACACTGATGCATGCTTTTATCCCCAGTAGAATTGATTACTCTAATGCCCTGCTTTCTGGTCTTCCCAAAAAGAGTATATCAGGTTTACAACTACTACAAAATTCAGCAGCACGTGTCCTGACGAAGACCAGGAGGCGGGAGCACATTACACCGGTCTTAAAATCATTGCATTGGCTCCCCGTACATTTCAGGATCGACTTTAAGGTTCTTTTAATGGTGTGTCTTAATGGTCTTGGGCCTTCTTATCTCTCTGAACTGCTTTTACCATATAAACCTTCGCGGTCTCTGCTGATTATAACTGATTATTATTTATTACTGTCTGTTTAATTGCTCTGCATGTTTTATATGATTATATTTTTATCAGTTTTACTATTTGATCTTAGCACATTAATTTACTGTTTATTTTTATACTTTAATTTATCTTAATCCCCGTTCCAGTGTTTCCTCTGTGGGAGCCCTCTGCCCCGGGAGCGGTGGTCGGCTGTGGCTGCCTGGGTGCTCTCCAGGTGGAGCTTGGGTGGAGGTGGGGGTCTTGGCCTTGCCTCCACTGGGTGCCCTGTGTCGGTGCCTCGGCTGCTGCTGTTAATCTACCGCTGCCGGGGCAGATGGCTCCTCTGACGGCGTTTCCTTGCATGGTTCATCTACACTCGCCTCAATGTCCTTTTTTACTTTTTCTTTTAACTGTGTGTGTGCATGGGAGTTGGGTTGGGGGGTGGGGGGTATAACTGTGACCATGCTTTTAAATCTGTGGGGGAGGGAAGGGAAGGTGGTTTTATCTGGGGTCATTTTAATCTGTAAAGCACTTTGTGATGCAACTTCTTGTATGAAAAGCGCTTTATAAAAAAAGTTTGATTTGATTTGATTAAAACGTGAGAAATTACTATTATTTGTTCACAACAACAAATCAAGATCAAGAGTGTGATGACAGGAGTGTTTACATTTGTAAATGTTTTGGGAAAAGCCATTTGAATCCAAGACAGCATTAAAAACTTGACAGTATGTCAGTTAGAAATCTGAGAATTGAAGCTAAAATTCAGAGTAAAGCCCTGGTTGATGATTATCTATTTGTGTCAGTCTAGTCTTATGAAATATGACAGATATGGACATTGATTAAACCAGAATAACTTTGAGCAACTTCCTGTTGGTAGGTTATTGTTACTGAAGTCATAAAACAACATTTCTTTACATTAGGTCACGAGAAAGTTAAAAAATACTTTCATTCATTTGTTGTCAAAGTAGGTAGGAGACATCCCCAACGTCGGTACAAACTGACACACGTTCAGAACAAAAGCAAAGACAAAAGGTTGCACTCAGTTTTGGCATCAGAGGCCAACTTTTCTGCAATTCCTAAGTAATATTGTGGTTATCTTCATTTCATGCCAACTAGTGCCACCCGCACCAGGCCTTAAAACAACCACCTTAGCCCTCATCTCTATCTGGGAATCTTCATAGAGGATTTCTTTACAAACAGATATGTTTTGGTTTCCACCCACTGAAGCAAATCTTTCTGGTTCACTTGAAATGGTGGAAGAATAAAAAGCTAACGGCGCCGTAGCACAAAGTGCTTGTAAATACTGGAAGAAAATGGCTACTTTAACATGTAAAACAATGAAGATTGTAATCTTGCATACGCAATGCAAACATTAAGAAATGAATGCAGTGAAGATATGTTTGAAAAACACTTGATTTTCAACCTATATCCTATAACTTCAAGATATTAATATGCAGAAATGTGTAAAAATGTATATTTTTTCATTTCCATTAAAATGTTCTGTCATATTGCTCCTCCTGCTTAAATTCCTTTCAATTATTGAGAGAAAGTCCCAGAATGACCAAAGCTTTCTCCAGCAGCATGGAGCATAGAGTAACACAGTGCTTACCCTCCCATACGTTTTGCTGCATATAGGTGACTACTTCATACTTAATTATAGTTTTAAGAACTGAAACAACTCAGTGGAAACACAAACAGTAACCAAGCATTCAACCAGCCCATCCGCTAGCAATTCAGAACATTGTGTCAAAAACCCTGTCAAATTATACTAGCTTAATTACAAGCTTTTGTCTTAAAAAACGTTCACTTTCACCCTCACAACTGATAATAATGCTATTCTAAATAGAATAACTGTTTATGTACCTAATTATTCACAGTGAACTGTATTTTTAAAGTAACTGGATTGCAGTTTACCTAAATTTCTTCTATTTCTGTGTGTTTTGATTATCATACCCCAACAGACATGTCCCTGGGAGGCTCCACCATGTCCCAACAAGACAATCTTACGCTGTTCACTATTACGCATTCTTAGTTACTTTCCTGAATAGAACAGAACTAAAATCATGGTGTAACTTCACTTTAAAATCAAGCTACATTCCAAGCACGGCTTTTTGCATACGGTTACACACCCTAGTGATGTTAAAAAGAAAAGTAATTCTCTCTTTCAGTTTTGTAATTCCCACAGAAATCATACTTTTTTTGGAGAACATGAGAAAATCACTTAAATGCACCGATATGAAAATTCAGGCCGATTTCGATATCCAATTGCTGTTATGGCCAATAAACAATATGTACCAATATTGTATATATTTCCCTACCTTTTCAACAAACAACAACCAGGCTGCTGACATTGCTTCTTCACTTCTATTAAACACCCCACAATCCTGCACACATGGCAACAAGTTAGAAATAAACCTGTGTTATTATATCGACCCAGTTTTACTTACAAGACTGATGCTATGTTAAAAATGACTAACATCGGGCGGTACCGATGTTAATGTTGATATAATGTGCATACCTAACTTTAAAAAAGTTCCACTTCCCCGATCCACTGGATTTAAGATAAACAAACTTTTAAAAATCTCCAAGGTAAAAAAAGATAACCCGTCCTATCTGTATACAGTGTCTATGAAGGGACTTGAAAGGCCAATCATTGTGTGATTAAAGCGGTGCGAGGTGTTTAATGTACCCGAGGTTCAGAGGGATCAAGTGTTAGCCATAATGTTAAACATGTCTTATGCATGACCGTCATTATCATGTCATTCAGAAGACAAAGAAGAGGTATTATGTATCCACCCTGCGTTTCAATGTTTGTCCCGCTGTGTGTTTAAAGTATTTTTTGTTTCCATTATACTTATGGGGTTTTATAGCCTCATAAGGGACAGAAAATAAAAATAAAATACAAGTTCAAAGAGCTGTTTGATGATCAAAGTTGTATTAAGGTTCTGGGATGAGAGGAAAGGTCAGGTTTGTTCCGATTCTGATGGTTAGGGTTATGGGAAGGGGCTAGGAAACAGTTAATATATGCCATATGTTACGAGCTCTTCATATACTGTATATATAGATCTGTGTGAGCAAGAAAAAGCTAGTAATCAGAAGCAAAGTGCAATACTTGACAGTCTATTTTTCCTGTACACACCAAGTTGACAGTATCTGTGGCACCTCATTATTCTTCTGATTAAAAATATTATTTTTGTCATTTGACAGGTAAAAATAAATACCTAAATACCCTTAGTTGAAGGCGGCTGCATTACTACAGTTGACATGTCAAGTTTTCACTATACAGTATATTTGTAAGGAACGCCTGATTTCGTGAATTTAAAAAAAGTCTGAAATACATTTTTAAAGTAAACTCTGTAATAAAACGTCTAAACAACTTCAGAAATGTTTGATTTTTTTAGAAGGCTCAGCTGTTAGATCCACACAAACCACTGTTGTTTTCTTTTTCTCACTTAAGAGAGGGTTAATACATCCAATCTATGGGCAAAACACTAAAGCCTAGATTATTCTTCTCCGTCAGCAAGTTTGCACCCACACACAGACATATCGACAGAGACATTTTCCTTTTCTACTTCTCCGTTGGTGTGTCAGTGTTGCGAAGCAATTCCCGACCAGGATAGCAGCGGGGGCAGACCTTTTCTAGCAGGTCTGCCTACCGTTGCAGAGACGTCTCGAAGAAAGTTGAACTGCTTTAGCTTGTAAACGGACATTCACTCAAGGAGCAATAGCCGACAGAGAGCGAGTTTTGATTGAGGTGGAAAGCTTTTTACTAGAAGTTCAGCTCATAGAATACTCTAAAAACACATTGAAACAAACAAACACAGCGCTCTGTTTTGTTGTTCTCTACACCTCCTGTTGTTCAAAATCACCAAAAGACCATATTAGATGAACAGGCCTTGCAATATAAAGCATCTAGTGCTCTAAAGCTGCAATGACTACTTATTACATCAACTATATGTTGGGCTGACCAATCACAGGGGTGCGCTCTCCGTTTCGTTCGACGGATAGTTAGAAAATTGGGCTCTACTCCATGCGTCCTCGCGTAGGTCACGGAGAGACCTTGCGTGGACGGAGAATGGCGTTGCTTCTATCCGTTCCGACGTAGATGGAGAAGTATAAACTAGGCTTAACAGAACAGCCATCCTGTGATCTATTCTCACAACAGCTCATGTGCACTGAAGAACTGCAGAAAAAGTTTACGAGGCCTGGTTCACAGAGCAAGATTTTTATACCAATTTCAGACACGATTCTCCCCTTCCAACAATCTTAAGGATGCCAGGATTATTGTGATGCCTATGAAGATGATCGTACTAGATATTGCTGCCATGTGTGGTGTGTTCAGAAGGCTCTGGTCTGCTCGGTAGGACTTCTGGACTGCTCCCATCACCAATTGGGGATATGCAACATGCTGGATTGTCTTGGCCCGATATCAGAGCATGTGTGGTGTATCCTGAGGACAAACGAGCATGCTGCCTGTTGAATGTGACGTGTAGCCAATCAGAAAGCGAGGTGACAGTCCTTGGAGGCGTCTAGCCTGCCTTCCTCCTTGTCCGCCGTGCTTATTTACCCTGAAGTCATGTTCGATCTCGTAAAATTTTGCAAGACTTCCGTCTGACCTGGAAATGTTTGTGAGGGAAATCTGGTTATGTGTGGTGTGTCGTCATTGCCACGTGGCCGCACACCACACACTATGACCAAAACTGTTATATCCGTGATTTTTTTCATCACCATGTGTGGTCTCTCTGGGTTTGAAAATCTTACGACAATTTTTTTTTTTACATGTGAAATATATTATCCTGCAAAACTTAAACAGTTGCTCCAGACTTGCACCCTTAAGAAAACAAGTTAAATATATATTCCCCTCTATCCCCCTACCCTTACCCTCCATTGTCATTCAGTCTTGTGATTGTTTCACCTTTACAGACTTGCCTCTTTGTACTTGCAATGCTTTGTTTGATCACTTCATGTAGTACAGGAAGGAAGGACATATACTCCCTATGCTATTGCCCAGCAGGGAACATGTGTGGTGTGTGTGTTATGTCAAGTTTAAGTGGCTGCAGGACGTCAGGGAAAAGAGAGATCATGCATCCTCGCTGAAAGAAAATAATAAAGAATGGAGACAGTCACGCATGTTGGGATTTTATTGCACATGCCGCTCGCCACTTCGTTTCTTGGTATCTGTTGTTAGCTTGATCCTTTGAGTGTGTGTATATATATATATATATATATATATATATATATATATATATATATGTGTGTGTGTGTGTGTGTGTGTGTGTGTGTGTGTTGTTGTTAATTCCCAAGCAACTAAAGAGATTTTCTGAGGATAAACAAACACTGACCCTTTTTGCCCTCACTAAAAAAACTACTGCAGTGCATATGAGGATTATTTTTGCTCCCTGCACGTGTAAGGCTGCCAGCTGCAGCCCACACATCCACACTCTCTCTAAAGGGAACACTACAAACACTGTATGGAAAGATATTCAATGCTAAATCCTTTTAAATCAGAATCAAAATAAATAAAAGTTTTACAAAATAAAAGTTTAACAATAACCTATTTTCCATTACTTTATCTGTTTACCATCTGCCAACAATTTAGATTCTCATTTGTTCCTTTAGCAACATCACGACCATGTGGGAGCACATCTTCCTAATCAAAAACAGGCAAAGTTTACCTCTAATATCCATAGAAGTCTAAAATTTACCATGACAGACAAGTATCAACGTTGTAATACAAACCACAAAAGGCTACAGAGGGGCAGAGGAAAACTGTTTTGCAAAACAGAGGTATGGCCATGCCTTTGAAAAGTCATGCAGTTCTGTGTCTGAGCAAACTAAAGCCTGTGTCTGTCCTTATGGGCCATTAATAAACTTCTTGCGATGAAGTGGATATTTAGTTTCATCTTAACAAAAATCAATAAAACAGGGGGAAAAAAGCCCTCATTCTCTCTACTTTTGAAGCATTGGCACACAGCAGCTTCTACCCGCTCCTTTTCTAACTTCCCGTAAGAACTAGCTGTGCTGCAGTTCTAAGACTAGCTTACATGTAAACTAATCAATGAGGGTTTGGTTTCAACATGGCAATAATCCTTAACATATGAAAGAAAAAGAGTATATTTATCTATCTGTCTATTTTTCTGGAGTTTTTTATTGGTTCTTTTCTAACCCCTTGCATTAGCTAGCTGTGCTGCAGTGGCAACACTAACATTTTAACATAACAGTGATATAAACAATACAAAGTTAACAGTTTTTCTGGCTTTTTATTTTCAATGTACAATGCCAACTGGCTTAAGTTGCCACATCAGCCTAAGACCACAATTTGGAAGAGGGGAGCTTAAAACTGCCCTTATCTGATTGAACTCCTATGCATAACACATCAGTTTTTGCTATGCTATACGTGCTTTTAAATATCCACTTTGAAAGCCTGAAGTCTTTTGAAAAACATAATAAAGTCAACTGTGTGGCAAATACAGCACAAATGTAACAGCTAGATTTTGTGTTGAGTTTAAGGCATGTGCTATTTTTAGTCCTCACCAAAATCCAAATACGCCGAAACCAAACTGTACTTCTGTGTGAGTGTGTGTCTGTGTAGGTCATCCTTCCTTATTTAATTTTTTTATTTTTGCTCTCTGCTTGTGTGCGTGCAAAGCCTGATGATGATCCCATCACCATGTGGTTAAAATGACACCGCTTCTCACGAAAGCCAAGTCGGAGGCAGAGGCGAGCATGTGTGTTAGCGAGTGTGCGTGTCTTTGAATCGGGGGAAGAAAGAGGGATTGCATGGGGCAGCAGTGCAGAGTCCAGGAGGGTAAGGCCGGGTCAGTCGCTGTCTACTGACCCAAAAGCTTTCCGTGTCCCTTCATCACACACACAGACACAAAACACTGAATTGTCAGTTCCACTGCCTTCAGCGTACCATTGAAGATCTCGGTCTGAAAATACGCTTGATGCCACAAACCGATGCTGCATACGAATGTTTTGCAAAATTCTTTGTTTTTTTAATCTGCTAGCAAAATATGCATGAATATTTTATTTAAACCCTGCAAATGTGGTTGAGGATGTTCATGTTTAATCGTTGATCTCTGCTGACTGATAACATGAGAAATCTTAGCAGTTAAAAACCAGCGAGATAAAACCACGTCAAAGATTTCTCTGTTCCTAATTTACTTGTGTAATTTTATATTTTTCCTCTGCTAAATTATTACAGTATCCTTTGAGTTTTAGAAACAGACTAAATTAACTCCATATAATTCAGTTCAATGAAACCTATGTTACTTATAAAAAACATCTGCAGAATAAGAGGCTAAATGATGTGCTTCTGATATGTCTCTTGAAGCCGGAGCTTGAAATGCAATCAAACAGACGTGCATCTGCCAAACGTTTTAAGACCAACACATGCTCGGCCTCATAGACCCCTGGGCTGACTTTTATAAGCTTTATATTTTGAGCTTATTTCACTGACGGAGCCAAAGCATTCCAGAAGAGGCTGGAAACTCAGAGAGGAATCCTGAAAGCTGTATGTTGAACATAAAGCCCTAATATGCGGCACGCTTCTCTGACAAACCCTTCAATTATCGCCCGCACACTAATGAACCTCAGTTTACACCCCGCGTCAGTAAAACCACCGTTTAGGAGCAGCCGCTTATAAACTTGGACTCGTTGTTGGCACCCTACAGCTGAGACCTGTGGGCAGCACCGCTGGACCGGTGCCCGTTTCTAGACTTTTCATGCTTGAATTCGAGGGATTTCTGCACACCTCTTCACAATGCATTGATCGCCGCCTTAAAACAAATCATCTTAAGCCCTGATATATTCGAACTTTGTAGATCTTGCTTTTATCTTTTTCTCATTTTGTCTGTTAAAAACTTCCTTACCTAATTACCCAAACGTCCACATATCAACGTTTCTTATCTCTTGTGTTTATCTGATGTGGCAACCTTATTTCCACACGGAAGCCATAAAAGCTGTCTTTGAAACTGCAACTGCTGCTGATAAGTGAGTTGGCAGAACATGGCAAACAACTGGTGAAATATGCAGAAGTGCAGTGGTCAACTGATTGACAGTTTATCATCTTCATCTTTATGCTTCGACCTAATCATGACTTGTCCACCCAGCCCCCACAGGTCCAAGTCCACTTGCAAGAGCCTGCAGGCAAACCACGTTTGGAAAGTCATTTTTACTTCTCTGTTTCACTGAAACATCAAACAAGGTCAAACTGAACAACATGTAATTTCCAAAGCGTTGGAGCTGCTTGGACTTTGCTGTGTCTTCCTGCAGTTTCCTTTTTGACTCTTCAGCTGGAGCATGATTTATGAGCGGGATAGCAGAAATTCCTGTAGAATGGCTTCAGGATGTGCAGCAGGGTAGGAGCAGCCTCTCTAATTTAGAAAAGTATCAGCAGCTTAGAACACATGTGATCAACACACAGAAGCTTCATTCCTCTCCTTAGCATGAACACACTGTAAACTGTCATGTTATTTTTGCCTTGATCTATATGTACAAAAAAAGAATGTCTCCCTTACTGAACATAAAGCAGTATTTGACTCATTTATAGTGCCTGGAAAAAGTATTCACACTCACTGTAAGAGTATTCAACTAATTTTATTCAATACTTTTTAGACCTAAGTTTTGCTGCAATTACAAGTCTTTTGGGTTTCCACAGACAGACAGAAATTTTTCACATTTTCTTTTTGTTTGTTTCTTCTGAATAGCTCTAGCTCAGTCCTTTTGGATGGAGCTACAGATCTTCATTTTGATTTAGGCATTTATATTGTAGCTCTGGCTGTTTGGGGTCATTGTCCAGCTGGAAGCTAAATTTACACTCCATTCATCCTCCCATTGAATCAGTGTCCACAGTGAAGAAAAAATACATTCCCACAGCATTATGCTGTCCCCACCATGTGGGTGAGAGGATGGTATGTTCATTATGAGGTGCAGAGTTAGTCTTCAGCCATACGTAGGATTTTGCATGAGAGTTCTGTCCCCTACATCGCTTGCGGCGAAGTGCAAGTGAACTTTTAAATGGCTTTCATTCAACAACGGCTTTCTTCTGGCCAGATTGGTGGAGTTGACAACTCAGAGGTTGTCGATTCTTCCACCTGAGCTTTGGTTCTTTGCAGCTCCTTCAGAGTTCCCATGGGCCTACAGGCTGTTATTTTGACCACCTTGTCCGAGTTTTCCGGCTTTACTAAACCTGCCTTAACTTCCCCGCAATTTTCTTCCTGACCTGTCTGCTGTGTTCCTCGATCTTCATGATGCTGTTTGATCGCTAATGAAATAACTCTGAGGCCTTCACAGAACTGCTGTATTTATACCTAGATAAAATTATATACAGGAAGACTTTATTTACCCACTCGGGGAATCAGTGTAAGTGGAATATTGATACCAAACGTTTCAGATTTTTATCAATAAAAAACAAAAAAATGAAAACCATCCATTTCAGTAAGTATCAAAATTATTCACTGCTTTGTGATGGTCTGTAACACAAGATCCTTAAAAAACGTCTATGGGTGTAACATGAGAAAATATTCAAACTTCAAGTGGTGGGAATAAGTTTGCAGTGCGCTTGTCCCTGTTGAGTCAGTGCCTGTGGAGCATCCTCTTAAATTCTTGCACCAGCCACACATGAAAAGGTAACTCGCACAACAGGTTCCAAGCGTCCATTCAGGGGCCAGTCTCCTGTTACACACACACACACACACACACACACACACACACACACACAAACACACGCACCCGCGCACACACACTGCTCTCTCACAGTGCAGGATAAACAAGCCAAATACCCACATCCTCCTCATCCAACAACAGGGCTGCAACTGTTTCTCATGTGACAGGAGAGGGGTGGGGATAAGGGATGGGGGGGTTCTCCTGAGCAGAGGGAGTGGCGAGGAATAGCGTGCGAAGACCTAATGCAATGTTTCGAATCCAGATGGGTCACATCAGCAGCCCGCAATCAACATATTTGGCCCTGCCAAGTTTACACGCTTAACAAGTAAAAAAAAAGGGACAGTATAGAAGAAAAGAACCCCCCCCTCCGACTGCTTTCATCGCCATCGTCATCATCGCCACAGTTTAGGTTCTTTTTTATCCTTCTCTGCAGTATTACAGAAGAGAAGAGAAGAGAAGAGAAGAGAAGAGAAGAGAAGAGAAGAGAAGAGAAGAGAAGAGAAGAGAAGAGAAGAGAAGAGAAGAGAAGAGAAGAGAAGAGAAGAGAAGAGAAGAGAAGAGGCATGAAGGTTTGCTGTGGTCAGCTGATCCGTTTCCTCTCTGACACCAGTAATTGTTACCACCACCACAGGGCCACTTACAGCTGCCAAAACTACCCTTCCCATCTGCTGAGGGGGGTTAAAATGAGCCAGGGGGACACCTGGTGAGTCAGTTCAGTCGGAGCCCTCACTGCGGTGCTCACTGGAGTTGTGTTTGTGTAAGACTGATGATATCTGAGCCTCTAGAGCAATACCAGCGGAGATTGCAAAAGTTTCAGCATCCTCCCCTGAATTATCAGCGACAAATCGCACACATGCATGGTTGCAATCGCACAAACACACTCCAAAAGACTGATCTTTCAGAGATTCCAGTCGTCGCGTAGAGACGGCTGTCCTGACGGTGTGTGGTCTTGTAACGCTTTGTTTCTACTGTGGCCTCTGATCTTTAAATAGGCAGCTATAATCTGTCGGTTCCAGAGCTGGCCTGACTTTCTATACCAACCATCCAGACCAGACAGCAAAAGTCTGCTTTCTCTATTGTGCACATCTTCATAAATGGAAAGTTAACTTTCTCTCACAGTGAGAGGAGCCCATCAATCTTTTATGGTGTGGAAGCAGATTTAAATGGCACAGATGGCTAAAAGAGCAAGCAAAATTCCCTGAGATATACAGAGCCGTTCCACTTTACAGATTTCTTTGGTTTTTGTATTTTTCTCATTTTTAAAAGTTTCAGATTTTCAAACAGACCTTAACATCAGACAAAGACAACACAAGTAAATACAAAGTGCAGCTTTTGATTGATGAATTCATATGCTAAGGAACAAAAAAGGTATCCAAACCAATCTGACCCTATTGGAAAAAGCAGTTCCTCTCTAAATAACTGGTTGTACCAGGCTTGGAGGCCAACTCCGCCATCGAGCCGTCTGCCGTCTTCTTAGCAGAATTGTTTTAATTCAGCCAAACTGGGGTTTTTAAGAAATTAATTGACTAGTTTAAACTCATGGCACTGCGATTCCATTAGAAATATTCAAGGGATTTAACGATTCTACGGGTCAGGCAGTAATGAAATGTAGCTTAATCACAGTTAATTCATGATTAATCAAATGTGGGAAATCAGGTTGGATAGTTTCTTTTCTTCCCCTTAATACATGAAATCATCATTTAGTATCTACTTGAGTTATTTTTGATATTAACGTGTGTTTGATGATCTCAAACATTTAAGAGTGACAAAAATGGGTCAGGTGGCAAATGCTTTTTTCAAAGCACCGCCGCATAATATAGCAGCATCAAAGGGATCAGTGTTCATAAATCACTAGTCTACAGGAAAACAGTTACAGGATAAGACTGAAAGAGAAGAAACTGTAAAAAAAAATACAAGGTGGGGGAGTCCTTAAAAAGAACAAAGAATGAAATTCTTCTCTCCCACCGTCAGGCAGTGAAACAAGAAGAAAGCATGTGCAGGACGGAGGGCGAAAACCTTTCAGATTTCCCCGTCCAGTGAGACACTGTCAGAGTCAGAGCTCCAGATGTGGCTCAAACATGCCTCAGGTTTCATTGTGATAAAAAGCTGGGTCTTAGCGAAACACAGACCTGGCTGTTGGATTAAACCCATTCCACTCTGGCAAATATTATGCCGCATGCAGGCGGCTACAGTAGTGAATGAGTGATGGGTTTGCTTCAGTTTAACAAAAAAATATTATTTCTTTTAAGTGTTACACAAGGGGAGCCAAATTACTCGGTTTTGATTTATTACACAGCCCTACCATGATGAACACCATTTACAAAGCATTTATCCACAGCTGTCAAGACCGATTTAGGGAGGCTCAGAGTTCACGTCATTGCTGTAAGTTGAAAACTAACGGCTTTAAATATTTAACCAATTCATGGGAGCTTGCCCTAAAAGTAAATGTAGAATGGCCTACAACATCACAGCACTTTTCATGTATCTAAATATATCAACTAGCCTTGTTTGATGCAGTTTGCATGTATAAATACTGTATAATGTGCGAGTCGCAGGGTGAACTTTCAGGCAGTCAAGACACAGCTCGACTGTTCAAATGCAAAAACAAAAAAATAGTTCCCCCCAAAGGATATTGTACCAACTGCCTCATTTCAACACTTCCCTGCTGTGAAAGTCAGCAGCTGACATCACATCTCCCTTCCCGTCTCTTTCCCCTTTGCCCCATCATCACAGCTTCTGCCTTTCTACACATTTAGAGTCATTACGCCACTACAGAGAAATCTACACGATATCCCCAGCAGCGGTGGGACACAAACTCAGACATAGACAGGTCAAGCTGACAGCAGAATAAAAGCTCATGGTAACGATTATTACAAGACGTATTTGTGGTAACCTCAGCCCAAGAATGCATCTGTAAACACCGGAATCGCCACATCTGTGTGTGTGTGTGTGTGTGTGTGTGTGTGTGTCTATGAGCATGCTGGTGCATATAAGGTTTCTCCATATGAGTGTTCAATAGCTGGTTTAAGGAGCAATCGATCTTTCTCCCAGGACTCGACGCAGACACGAAGGAGATCCAAGTCATAGACATCCAAAGGACCCCCAGAGCACAAACAATTGGTGATGCACAGCCTCCTCCCTCAATTTCCCATGTAAATAATAATCAGTTTCTTTGTTAATAACTACCCAGTCTGATCACAATAGTGGTTTAAAAGTTAGTAAAAATGGTGATAGCTGAACTGCTGAGACGTTTTTGAAATTGGAGTTGCTTTAAGTTGGTACAACGCTGCCTTGTTCTCGCCTCCAATCAGACAGTTTGTCAGCTTCCGCCTGTGCGGCTAACGAGTCAGTCATACAATATGATTTTAGTCTACGCATTCCAGAGCTTCGGTTGTTTGTTCTAAACTTTGGACACTGAAAACAGTGTGAAATGTATCGAGTGAAATAACAAGAAAACAACATCGACATTTTGCAAAAAAACACTGGATATATTTATCACCCATATTCCTTTTCAAATGAGGTACCAGTTGAAAATCCCCAATATTGTTATTATTATTATTATTATTATTATTATTATTATTATTATTATTATTATTATTATTATTATTATTATTATTATTATTATTATTATTATTATTATTATTATTATATAACTGTTCTAATGCAGGCTAGTTTGTTGGTTCTTGGTGTATTTAGAGAACTCAGATTACACCTATCTGAGGTCCCTCGCACAGGACGGGCCTCACTTTTAATGTAAAGACTCATTACAATTCACTGTGTTAACTATGATGTCGGCTTTCACAAGGTTACTTGAATATGTTACACAATTTTACATTCCTTTCACTTATATTTGTTAGAATTTACAAAGAATAATGTAGATAATGTAATTGGTGCTTTCTGTGTCTCTAGTTCATGCTTCGTTGAGTCCACGCCAAACAGTCCGACTCACAGGCCGCCACATGGAGCACTGACTGTTACACTTGATGCATATTTCATGTAGCAATGTTTTGGTTTTCAGTTTTTACTTAAATTGCATCTGAGAAAACAATCTTTAATCTGGCACATGATCAAACAACATGTTCTGGCTCAGACTCCTCATCCAAAGTGGAATGGGTAAAATCGAAGATAAAGAGGTAAGAAAGGGAGAAGGAACGTTTGGGATTTCTAGACACAGATGGAGTGTTTGCGTGTGTGTGTTTAGAGGCCTCGGTTCATGTTAGGGATCTTATCATATCGGTGTCAGAAACGACACCCCTTTCTCCGCAAGCATCATATCGCTGTGTGTTTACATGTAGGCTGCATTTACACGGCCTGCTGCACATCAGTCTGCTTTATCCCAGTGTGCTGTGCCTTCTATCTGTGAGTGACTCACTATTTACTGTGTCAGCTCCCCATCCCAGAGGTGTGTGTTCACGCATCTGCATGCGCGCATGTCTGGGTGCGTCCACGTTGCAGGGGGAGAGAGCAGGGATTCCCTAAAGCGTGTTTATCCTCAGCCTGTGAAGACTTCCAGGCATCGCGTGCGGCAGGGCCGAACCTCTGGAGCCGAACCACGCCTCTGCTGCAGCACGTAGCAGAGGCCAGGCTGACAGTTAGGTGCAGGGCTTAAAGCTGGTGTCATGGGACGATTAATGGATCTCAACCATTTATTCACCCGTCATCCCTATTAAATTCACAGCTTCTCTATCTGTGACCAAATGAGACCGCTTATTGCTATAACAGCCTTCATCTGGTTAAGCTCAGCCCTGTAGCGTCCCTGAGCTGTATGTCAGAGGATATGCTCCCGGTTTCCCTTCTGGAAACACCGGTTTTAGGCTCATCTAGTGTAACTGTGAGATGGAAATGTTGTGTCTTCAGATGAATCCACAATGTGCTTGTGATTTTGACCAAAACACCTAAAGACAAATGCGGCTTCCTCAGTCCAGAGCAAGCTGGTTTTGATGATGGATGCGGTGTGGGTGGTCAGTCCACAGCAGATCAGCGCAATGACAACAGAAACCATTATGGAGTCTCTTTTGTGTGCGAGAGCATGTTGTGGTCGAATGTTTGGGAGTGAGAGCGGTGTCTATTTATGGGCGAAAACACAAATACACGATACCACTGCGAAAGGGCTGATCTCTGTATAAGTATTTTTAGAGGGAAAATGTTTGGTATTTCTACATACTGTAGAGAAGTGGGAAAACAAACAGAATACGAAATACGAGCAGTCCTGTTTCCAACTGCTGGTTTTTACCTGTCACTAATAAATGAAGTTGGTTGTGCTGTATTTTATTAGGGGTATTACAATAAAAGGGGCTGAATACAGATGCACACCAGACTTTTTAAGACCCCCCCCATAAAAACTGATTTGAAAACCATCTTTTTTTCTTCCAATTCACAATTATGTGAATTTTTCTCTAATACACTGCGCAGTAGACTGCTGAGACAATATACCTTCTGCCCTCCCACATCTGGAAAAAGTCATCCTATGCCGGATTTAGATGGTTCACCATCAGTTCTTTGCTTCAGGTCGTAAATCTCCACAAACATGGCTGATTTTTTTCTTTTTTCTTTTGTGAGCCGGGCTTTATGCGTTGAGATATTTCTTCCGTCATGCCTTGAAGACAATACGGAGGAGAATTTGATGTTTTTTTGGGGAATGGGTCAGCTAGCTATATGGATGGCAACATGTCCGTACTCTCAATAAATCCCCACAAAAAAAACACACACAAAAAAAACCTCAACCTGGACAGTGTGCAGAAACAACGCGGCGGACATACCACCCTGCCTGCTGAACTGCACAGTGAAAGGGAGCGGAGATAAGGGAGATCCAGTGATAGCATCTCCAGACAGATTTACAGCGCCTATGTAGGCATTTGGAAGCAGAACATCTAAGGGCTGTTTAGCTTATTCGCTTGATGGATTTCTTGAACAGTTTGTGTTAAAACTATAACTGCCTCAAAATAAAACAACAAATAAGGAGAAAGAACAGACATTAAAAGGCAAAATGTGTGGAATATATAAGCACAAATATCTGTGTCCACATGATGAGTAAACCCGACACCGGTGCAACTTGTGATCCTCACCACCTGTGAAAACAACATCCACAAAGACTTCATTTGTTTATGGACTGGCCCTTTAATCAGCATTTAATTGGGGTGTGCCTCTTACAGTTAAGACAGTGGGAGACAAGCAGCCAGCTGTGCAGGCAGAGAAATAGCATTTACTGTAAACCCAGCATATGTTAGGCTCCAGGATCTCTAACAGATTAACAGTACGGACCTTAAGGTGGATGTCAGCGTGCACACCGATTCCAAACCTCACCTCTAGCCTCCTGAAATGCTTCAAGATTTAAAAACCGCATCTGAGGAGTTATGTAATGATCAAACATGTGGCCAGCAGTGAAAACAAACCATGGCACGCAATGGGAAAATGGGTCATTTTGAGCACAGTGTAGTCTCGCTTCTCTGCCTATATTTTCCTAAGTCCCAAAGGAGCAGTTATGCAGGAAAACTGGTCAGATGGTATTAGCTCACCACCGCGTTTTTTTTTCTTTTTTCCTGACATGAACTGAGACCTTCAATAGTCTTTTTTTAGTGGATGCGTAACATCTTCTTCTTTTAGAACCACCGGTGACAAGAGGAGAAATCCACCAGGAAGTCTGAGTGGATGTTACTGGGAAGAGAAAATGACAAAGTGGTGATGATCCAGCGGGAAAAAAAAGCAGGCAGATGAGCCATACACCCTGCAGATTTCAGAACACTCTCAAAAACATTTCATTCTCGTTGGTCAGTCTCTGTCGCTCAGCTAGAGAACCAACCCTAAAAGTGTCCACATTTCCATAACCAGCACAAACAGCCACACCACAGTTCACACCATCCAGGCACCAGGAGCCGTAAAAACGTCAGCCTGTACGTGTGTGAGGAACCTGGCACAAATAACTGTTTTTAAACTGAAAAATGTGTAATTTGATTATGTTAATCCTGGGAACCCAGTGTTATGATGCTATAAAGATTTTATAGATCTTATATCTTGAATTTGGCAAGATCTACAATGCTGAAATCCCCATTTTACTGCAACCAGAACAAATTGGTCTAAATGTAAGGTCAAGTCAAATGTAGGTATGTTTTACATTAAATAAAAACATCACAATTAAAGTGTGATGTGCTGCACCGATTGTTCTTTTTTGAGGGTAAGTCTCTTTTTTTTATCAAGTCTCTTTTTTGTTGACCCTTTGCAAATTTGTCAAACTTCCTCAGTTTGGATGGAAAGACTCTGTTTACGTCAATATTCAAGACTTCCCACAGATTCTCAGTTAAATGTTGGTCTGAACTTTTCCCAGGCCATTCTAATACATGGATATGGTTTGATGTACCTCTGGCTGTGTGATTAGTGTTCTGATGGAAAGCGATCCTGCATCCCCCGGTCCGAACTCTAACAAGTTTTCTTCCAAGACTGTCCTCCCGCCCCATCAACTGTAACTCGTTTCTGATTAGAAGAAAAGCCTCCCCACAGCATGATGCCGCTACCACTATGTTTAACCACTAGGATAAAGTATTTTAACTGCACCAGTTTAACATCAACTCTATCTTTCCCTATTGAAGAAAAGCCTCCTCACAGCATGATGCTGCCACCAGCACAACAGCATAGCACGTAGCAATTTCAGTACTAATCCCATCAAAACAGAACCCTTTCTTCTTCATGTTTGCTACTTCAAACAGCACTCCTTGTGGCTTTCTCTTAACAATACCTTTCTTCAATTAAGGCCAATCATTCAATATTTTGTCTTTATCTGTTACATAAAATAGTAAGAAAATACATATGGATTATTTCTCATGGTACAGCTGATCAATAAAGGTTATACGAAACTCAAAATTACTTACTCAACTGATTACAGCATAAAGTTATAGACCTAAAAGAAAGTAAGCAGGTACAAAAAAAACCTATGCATCTTTCAAGTATTGTTGGTACACACTCCTGTTTTTCTGAACTGCATTTTACAGGAAATCCAGCAGACCATCTGAAACTCCAAACTGAATTCAAGTTTGTCTTTGTAATTCTGTAGAGGTAAATAAAATAAAAGCAGTCTTGCATATTTGTGGGCATATAGACAGCATCCTCTTAAACAACAAAGGGGGAAACCGTACTAATATATGTGTGTGTGTTAACACCTCCATCCTACCTTCTACAACACCAACACTCCTGCAAAGTCACAACAATACATAGTGGGCTTTAACTGAATACAACTAAATATATATATTGCAAAACTGGTAGATCTGTGATACTATGTCAGAACAATTCAAGACAAGCACATCTTGGAGATTATAAGAAGCTCTATTAACTTCCTTATAGCAGAACCTCGAAACTTTTTTGTTCTGCTGTTCTCTTCTAGCACTTTATAAAATTTCTCTTAACACGTGGTTATATAGAAGTACAATAAACATGAGAAAAAAAGGAATGTGTCATCTAATTGGGTTAACACACACATTGCACCTTGCCTAATATAAGAACAAGAGAGATGAAAAGCATCCTCACAGGCTGATGCTGCCACAACTATTTCCAATTGGTCACAGATAGTTTTTTCACAGATAGTTTTGAGGCACAGTAAGATCAACTTTCATCTCACCTGACCAGAGCACCTTCTTCAGCATGCTTTCAGAGTCTCCTACAATGTGGCTTGTGGCAAACTGCATAAAGGACTTCTTTAGATACAACGACTTTCTTCTTTCTAACTCTCCATGAAGGACAGCATTATGGAACGCACGACTCCACCAGAGTTACTTTGGCTGCTCCTCTGATTAATCCTCCCTTTACTATGACATAAAATCAGTTTGTGGTTTTAAGGTGATAAAATGTAAAAAAAAAAAAAAAAAGAAGAAAAAATGCACTGTATCCCATATTACAATAGTACTGATATAACTTTGCAAAAAAGTGATAATTGCAAATTACTATTTTTTTATTGGATATATTTTAGAAAATAAAAAAAAGCTTAAAAGTATACTAAAACATTTTAATATATTCAGCATATGGTTTTATGAAACATAATGGTTTGACAAATAAGAACAGACAGCACAGATGCACTAGAATTATATAAAAAATAGTTTGCTTTTTTTTGTTTCAAGCAAAATATGTCTTTTCTGACATTGAAATACATTTTTCTGCACCACCCAAAAGGCAAACAAACACAACATGTTATAAGATCACTTCTGCTCCCCAGATCCCTCTAATTACACCAAGGTTTTAAAAAAAAGAAGCTTTATAGAAAATTAAAAACCTCATTTAGTATTAGAAGCAGGGATATGCACATGTGGACTGCCGGTTCCACTGGACGTCCCTGCATGCTTAAAACAAGTATGCAACTGGCCT
This sequence comes from Valencia hispanica, assembly GCA_963556495.2. Classification (NCBI taxonomy): domain Eukaryota; kingdom Metazoa; phylum Chordata; class Actinopteri; order Cyprinodontiformes; family Valenciidae; genus Valencia; species Valencia hispanica. The sequence continues at coordinate 17,879,715 of OY747716.1, forward strand.
TGATCATGCTCAGCCGCTCTGATGTACAGTAAATGTGACAAGCAGGGCGCGGACAGAAGCAGGGGCGGAGGGAGGGAGGGAGGGAGATGATAAGGCAGTGTGACAGAGCGACTTAGCAGAAGAGGAGGAACTGTAAATATTGACCCTAGATAGGAGGGCGAAATGGTCATACTGCACCAGCAGGGGATCGGTGCAGATCAGGCCGATGTATACAAACACAGCAGGTTCTTAAATCGCCTGAAAAATGTATAAAGATGTGAATCGTATTTAAAGAAGTAAAAAAAAACAAAAAAAACACCTACATTTTGAATCCATGCATGAGTTTATGCAGCTTAACGTAAAGCTCTGTTTAAAGTCTACTTTCGGATAAGTGCTGCATAAATCACTAATTCATCTCCACTGACATGGCTGAGGCACCACCAGTGATGTGTTCTGGATCACCAGGGAGAATCTCAGATCAGCGATGTTGACGCTGAGTGCCCGACCTGACCCCCTCAGTGTAAACTGTTTATGAAAATGCAGCAGCCGACCTGAAGGAGTTATCCACCGAACCCATCAGATGACTTCTTGACCTTTTGAACCCCACGGCTAATCCCTAGAAACTGCGCCTCTCGCTGGTCCCTGAACTTCTGGAATATGCAGCTCCAACAGTAGTAAGCGCAGGTTTCGGATCGGTTTGGGAACGAATTTACTTCTCCAGTCATGCTGCTCATTGCTGTAATTCAGCTGTTCTGCAGGCCAACTTGCCTTATGTAACAGTGCAATAAAACAGCGTTTTTTTTCCAGAGGTTTTTTATTTTATTTACTGCAGCTTGGTAATTGCTTGTGTTGTAATTTATGGGTGCTTTAATTCCTGTTTTAATATTTAAAACTTTGACCTTTGATGTAAACAATGCTATAAATTTATTAACATCGCAATATTACTTGGTAGGGATGGTAAGTACACCTAGAATGTGAGCTATTTTAATTAAGACTGGCCAGGATTTAACCAGACTTAAGCTACTTTCCAGCTTCTTCCACCTTATTTTAGAGCCATTTCTTAGTACAGATCAGTCTGACTCAGCTAAACGTTGCCTTCTGCTGCAAATAGCATCACCTTAATTTGGGCCAGATCAGCTGTTTATACCCCCCAGCATTGTGTGAGGCTGTAATGACACACAGATTGGACTCTAAAGCTTTATCAAAGCTAGGCTATTCTTGCTCAAACATCTCACATCTTTTCAAATGCATGACATACAGTTACCATGCTCTATCAAGCCAAGTAGATGTTTACTATACATAAACATGCCATTAAATCCAAAGATTGAAGATTATCTCTGAGGAATGACTTGACTGCAGTGTTTTTGTATCACCAGCTAAGCCTGCATGGCTACAGTTTAGGTATTACTAAAGCAAAGAAACAAATATGTAGAATAGTGCCAAGTAAAGTTTAGCTATTTTATTGAAAGGGGAGAAAAATCTTTCATAGCCCTGACCATCACAATTTTTCCATGTCACAGTCTTAAACTTCAAATGCATTCAGTTAGGATTTTATGTCACTGACAAACACAAAGTAGACCATCATTTTAACATGGGAGAAAATAAGTTATAATCAGAAAAGTGCTGGAGTCGGACCTCTTTACCCTGATGACCAAAAATGAAATCTCCTAATTTGTAACTATAGAGCTGTGCATTTAGCAATACAACATTCAATTATGGTTTAATTTGACCTGAGAACCTTATTTCACATGCATGTCCCCCAAACCCCAATCCTGCCCAGAAAGTAGCATGGTGGTGGCAATATCATGCTTTGGGGAGGCGCTTCTTCAGCAGAGGGAAGGATGCTGATCAAAGTTCATGGGAATATGCAAAGATGTGAAAGAAGTTGTTCCATCCTGGTGGTGAAACCTGGTGGTGGCAGCATCATGCTGTGAGAATCTCTTTCTTCAGCAGGTAGGGAAACTGTTCAGAATTAAGATAAATGGGGATAAATACTGGAAAATCCTGGTAAAACCTGTTGCATGCTGTACAAGACTTGAAACTGAGTTGAAGGTTCATTTTCCAGCAGGACAATGACCCTAAACTACTTCAGGGCTTTAATGGGATGATGTAGATCAAGTATATGCATGTGTCAGAATGGCTCAGACCAAAGTCCAATTGAGAATATATGGCAGTTGAAAATTGTTGCTCACAGATCTCCATCCAGTCTGACTAAACTTGAGTTATTTTGCAAAGGAGAATGGGCAAATTTTAGTCGGAAGATATGCAAAGCTGGTTGAGACATTTGACTCGCAGCTGGATGATGGGTAGTTCTACAAATGTATTTCAGAGGAAAAAAAACAAATGCATATACATTTTTCAGATTTTTATTTGTAAATACTGCTGAAAACCATGTATTGTTTATCCTGCATTTTACAATCCTGCAGTAGTTTATGTTGGTCCATCATATAAAAATCCCAATAAAACTGATCTGAAACTTGTAGTTGTAACTTGACAAAACGTGAAAAAGTTTAATCAGAAAGAATGCCTTTAAAAGGCTTTAATACTTGTAGGCCAGGTCGCTTTTATCCTGAACAATAAAACATAAGACTCAGTTTTACTTTGTCTTTAATCTTTTTCCTCCTCGCTAAACACAATGAATCCTTTTTTTTTTCTTATTTCAAAGTCTTATTGTAACATTGGTAACAAGCAGTCACATTTTTCAGCCAGAGGTGGGTAGTAGCTAGTTACATTTACTCAGATTTACTTGAGTAGAGTAGGGGGGAGGGGAATTTTTTTTTAGAAATAGTTTTACTACACTGTACTTTTACTTGAGTAATATTATGATGAAGTATCGCTACTCTTACTTGAGTCAAATTTCTGGATCCTCTCTAGCAGCTGTGAGTAGCTTCACTGAATAAAAAACCAAAAATGCACCAGACCCAGACACAAACCTATAGTTTATGTCTAAGCGAGACTTCTTGTTTGTACTCAAGCTTTGTTGTTCTGGTGCTACTTTCTATCTGCTGAGCCCCTTGTGTCATTAAGAGATCAGGAAGATACAGTGAACACTAAATATTGTCACTGAAAGCACTTTACCTGTCATTATGGGAGGCAGACGTTTAACCCACATGCAGAAAACAACTGACAAGAAAAAGGTTTAAGGATTTATTTAATGACTCAAAAAAGGGCTGGAGGTCCAATAGCAGAGGTCCTGTCCACGGGCAGGCTACTATGTCTGCAGGAGAGAGCAGTTCATATACAGCTTGGGTTGTAAGGATGAATTGAGGTCAATGGAACAAGCTTACCGCAGCCAAAACTGAATGACAGCTAGGGTGGGGGTGCAATCCAGTGAGTGAGCAGGTGTCCAGAGAGCCGGAGATGGAATGTGGTATGGTGGCTTTGGCCCAGGATCCGGAGCAGTTCGATCGGTGGAGAGCAAGGCAGGCAGGAGTTAGATAAGAACGGTGAAGTGAGCAATAAAGGAACCCAGGATGCTGGCGTCTGAGAGATCTTTCTTCAATCGTTGCAGTATGACCATCAGGCACTGAATGGTTGCTGCTGCTGCTTAAAAAGCCACTGATCTCATCAGCTGGATCCCCTGCAGGTGTGTGAGCTGCAGCCAGGTGTGAGAGCTCCTCTTCCAAGAGACACTGCAACAAAAAATGGCTCACACACTGGATTGTAACACCACCACTCCCTCAACGGCTGCCTCCTGGCAGCCAAGTGGAACAGGAAGGGCGAGAAGCCTCAAAGTCACGAATAAGGGACCTGTTCAAGATGAAGGAATGAGGGACCCATGACCTCTCTTCTGGACCGTAGCCTTTCCATTCCACCAAGTATTGAAAACCCCTGCCCCTTCGACGGACAGCTAAGATTTTACAAACCAAATAAGCCGGGTGTCCACCAACAATGAGGGGGGCCGGTGGAGGGTCAGATGGAGGACACAGGGGGCTAGACAAAACACGCTTTAGCAAGGAAACGTGAAACACAGGATGAATCTTGAAGCCGTCAGGCAGGATCAAGCGAACAGATGTAGGACCAAGAAATTACTATATCTCAAAAGGGCTGATAAACTTGGGTGAAAGTTTCCTTGAGGACGCTTTGAGACGAATGTCCCTGGTGGATAGCCAAACCTTCTGTCCTGGATGGTATTGGGGGCAGGGACACGTCTCCGGTCTGCCCAACGGCTATTTTGAGCTGAGGTACGGTTAAGTGCCTGGACAACATTGTTGTTTACATCTCCTGATGTTAAGTCGAACCGAGGCAACTGCAACATCCGGTTCCTCAGAGGGGAACAGGGGGGGCTGATACCCCAGAGATGCCTCGAACGGCGACAGACCAGTAGCAGAGGACACATTGGAATTGTGGGCATATTCAGCCCAGGGCAACTGAGAGCTCCAAGTGCGTGGGTTTGAAGAGCACAGACATCGCAAGGTCGACTCGAACTCCTGGTTCATTCTTTCAGTCTGACCATTGGTCTGTGGATGGAAACCTGAACTGAGAGTAGGCTTGGCCCCACGGGCTAGACAGGACCCTCTCCATACCTTAGCTGTAAACTGCGGTCCCCTGTCTGAGAGGATTTCTAGGGGAATACCGTGCAACCTACAAACATGTTTCACCAGGAGCTGCACAGTCTCCATGGCAGACGGAAGTCTGAGGGGAACAAGGTGACAAGATTTAGAGAAACGGTCCACAATGGTGAGTATGGCAGTAAAACCCCTAGACACAGGTAAGCCAGTAACAAAGTCCAAGGCAACATGGGACCATGGTCGTTTGGGGACAGGCAGGGGCTGGAGAAGACCACTAGGTGGTTGATGACTGGTCTTATTTCGAGCACAGATGGAACAAGCAAGGACATCCTCTTTAATACCCTTATAGAGAGAGGGCCACCAGAACCTCCGCCGGACAAGAGCAACTGTACGGCTAACACCTGGATGGCAAGAAAACTTCGCCGTATGTGCCCAGTGAATTAAACCGGAGAAATTGTTGCAGCTGCTTGCGGGTATTTGGTATGGGCCAATTGAGAACTGCTTGTACTTTCTCCGGATCTGGCTTCACCTGCCCGGTCTCTAAAACAAAACCCAGAAACTTTACAGACGGCACATGGAACTCGCACTTCTCCGCTTTTATGTAGAGTTTGTTTTCCATGAGCCTCTGCAGAACCAACCGGACGTGTCTCCTATGTTCCTCAAGGGTTCGAGAGAAAATCAAGATGTCATCAAGATAGACGAACAGAAAACGGTCTAAAAAGTCCCTCAGAACATCATTCACAAGCGCCTGGAAGACTGCGGGTGCATTAGTTAGCCCAAAAGGCCTAACTAGGTATTCAAACTACCCCAAAGGAGTCTTGAATGCAGTCTTCCATTCATCACCCTCTCGAATTCGAACTAGGTGGTACGCATTTCTAAGGTCTAATTTTGTGAAGATGGTGGACCCCTGGACAGGTTCAAAAGCAGAATTTAACAAGGGCAGCGGATATTTGTTTTTCACAGTTATGCTATTCAATCCTCTGTAGTCAATGCAGGGACGTAATGAACCATCCTTCTTGCCAACAAAGAAGAATCCTGCACCCAATTGGGAAGAGGATTGCCGAATTATCCCCCGCGGCCAAAGACTCCGTTATATATTTCTGCATACTCTCCCTCTCCAGTTTAGACAGGTTAAACAACTGGCTAGAGGGAAGGGTAGCCCCCGGGAGGAGATCAATGGCACAATCATATGGCCTGTGGGGAGGGAGAGACAGGGCTTTCGTCTTACTAAAGGCTTGCTGGAGGTCATGATGGTCAGCAGGAACGTTCGATAAATCAGGTGGGTTTACCTCCTCACTTGTCATGAAGGCAGGAGCTCCAAGGGCTGACTGGAGGCAAGTTGAATGGCACCAATTACTCCAGGATTCCACTCTGTTCAGCTTCCAGTTAAGCTGGGGATTGTGGAGAAAAAGCCAGGGATGACCTAAAACCAGAGGAGACTGAGGAGAGGGGAAAACGAAGAAAATTATTTTCTCCCGATGATTTCCTGAAACCACAAGTTCAATAGGTGAAGTTTTGAGTGTTATGCAGGGTAACGCTTTCCCATCCAGGGCTGCCACTTTACTGTAGAAGGAAGAGGTATTAAGGAAAGTTTGAGTTGCTTTGCCAATTCACAGTCGATTAGGTTCTGTTCACATCCTGAGTCAACCAGGGCTTGAATCTGAAAATGGTCCTGATTATGGATAAGAGTACAGAGCAGGGAAAAACGGGATGAATGAAATGATTTAATCTCACCCGCCAGTACTCCCGAGTCTACTGGCGGGCTCCCCCTTTTGGTCGTAACAGGCAGGTCACAATGAAATGGCCGGTTTGACCACAATAGAAGCAGGCCCGAGCAGTAACACGACGTTGTCGTTCTTCTGGCGACACTTTTGCTCGACCAAGTTGCATTGGTTCGTCCAGAGGCTGAACATCACCCTCTGTGTTATACTGGCTTGAATTGAGTGATGACAGGGTAGGCTGATAAGGAATCTTAGATTTCTTTTCCCGTTGACGTTCTCTTAAACGGTTATCCATTTTGATGGTCAAGGCTATTAGTTCATCCAATGTGTTGGGCTCATCAGGACGTGCAAGCAAGTCCTTTTAAATCCTCATTCAACGCTTGAATAAATGCTCCTTTGAGAGCTTTTGAATCCCACCCGGAAGCTGCTGCCAGGGTACGGAAATCTATTGCAATCTCTGCTGCAGATTTAGAGCCTTGTTTAATTAACCACAGCTTCCGGGTGATTTCAGTCTCATTCTCGTCATAGCCAAAAGTCTGCTTGAATTCAGAAACAAAGGTGGTAAAGGGTAGACTCAGAAGAGTTTGCTGGCTGAACTTAGCTTCGGCCCATTTGAGAGCCATTCCAGATAATAAGCCAGTTATATATGAAATTTTTGAAGAATCATTTGAAAATGTTTGTGGGGACCGGTTGAATACTAGGGAGCATTGTAACAGAAAACCCCCACATTTGCTTAACTCACCAGAGTAATGCTCAGGAGTGGGTGACGGTACCTCCTTAAAGTGTGACAGAGCAGGCGGAGTTAGTGCTGAAGTAGGAGCTGCGGCGGCTGTGTGAGAAGGTGGAGCCGGCTGCAAACCAGTGCTTCGCATTTCCTGAAGCATCGCGGTAAGCTGATCCAAACGCTGCATGGTATAGTTCTGTTGATCAAAGAGGGTTTGGAGCATGGAATCATGTTTGGTTAATACACTTGCAGGATCTGGAACAGGGTTCCGAGATGTTTTTGCTGGGTTAGTCTGGCCTGATGGTTCTGTCATGATGGGAGGCAGACGTTTAACCCACATGCAGAAAACTAATGACAAAAGAAAGGTTTAAGGATTTATTTAATGACTCAAAAAAGGGCTGGAGGTCCAATAGCGGAGGTCCTGTCCACGGGCGGGCTACTATGTCTGCAGGACAGAGCAGTTCATATACAGCTTGGGTTGTAAGGATGAATTGAGGTCAATGGAACAAGCTTCCCACAGCCAAAACTGAATGACAGCTAGGGTGGGGGTGCAATCCAGTGAGTGAGCAGGTGTCCAGAGAGCCGGAGATGGAATGTGGTATGGTGGCTTTGGCCCAGGATCCGGAGCAGTTCGATCGGTGGAGAGCAAGGCAGGCAGGAGTTAGATAGGAACGGTGAAGTGAGCAATAAAGGAACCCAGGATGCTGGCATCTGAGAGATCTTTCTTCAATCGGTGCAGTATGACCATAAGGCACTGAATGGTTGTCCTGCTGCTGCTTAAAAAGCCACTGATCTCATCAGCTGGATCCCCTGCAGGTGTGTGAGCTGCAGCCAGGTGTGAGAGCTCCTCTTCCAAGAGAAACTGCAACAAAAAATGGCTCACACACTGGATCATAACATTACCCTGTTCAAACAAGTATTTGAACAGGGTATCATTAATTGTATAAATAAAGATTTTTTAGCCTGAATTTATTTTGTGATTATGTTATTTTTTGTTAGTAATCTGTTGAATTTATACATAGAACTATATGTTTCCCCATATGATGACACCATCAGTTACTCAGCACTTAAGTATCCTTTTAAGGAAATCATTTTTCACTCTTAGTTGAGTCATTTCCTGGGTGACTACTTTCTACTTTTAATTGAGTAAACATATATTGAAGTAGTGCTCCTCTTAGTTGAGTACAATATCTGGGTACTCTACCCACCTTTGGTTTTAACACAGCTAAGCTTTGTTTCTACAACTCCACATCCTTGCTGTGGGACCTGCTTGGACAGAGACTTTATCTCACACCCAAAGTGTGAGAGCTGCAAACCTGATTCAAAACAAAGATCATATTGTCATGACATATATTCATTCTGTCTTCCCCTCTCCCTTTTTCTCTCTCTTTTTCTCACTCTCTCTCTGTCTCTCAGGGCTGGTCCTGGTGCACCCCCCCCTCCCTCTGTCCCAACGCTGTCCCTGTAGAGCGACTCATGCATGGATACAATGTGCTCCTCTGTGCTCTTTGAAGGCCGGCATTACTGTTCACACGCTATCCTCACCAAATACTGATATGCTTCTGTCTCAGTCGCGTTTCTTCCGACTGCTTCTTTTTTTGTTTACCCACATAAACCTTTAGTATTATTTCACCCTACTTATAAAAGCATACTGTATAGCATGTTTGTTGTTTAAATAAGCACAATTTTCTTTACATGAATCTATGGTTTGACTTGTGTTTCGTAAAAATGGCAAATTAAATAATAATGAAAGAATCCTGTTTATAGATGGACCCAAGCACAGTTATATTAAACTCACCTGAACTACAATAACTACAGAAAAAAGACACAAAGTGGATGTTTAAAAGGAATAAGCTGCTAAATAAACAAATGCTGCTCTTTAGATAATTTAAACACAATGGAAATCAAAGTATGAAATATTTCATTTTCATAGTAAAAACTTTTATCAAGCTGGTTTCATTTACATAATTGTGCTCGCCATTGTGTGTTCTACGTACAAATGATTTCAGACATTAAGCATCAAAGGAATGGGACTATCTTTCTTTCTTTCTTACAAATATGAGCTTCAGATGCATAGAAATATTGCGTTAAATCTTTTTTGGAAGGCGGAATCTGCTTCATATAGATTTTTAAAGAACGAAAAATTAAAAAAATTGTGGGCGGAAACATGTGGAAACATACAGTTAAATTATTGAACTTTTTTACTCTTAGTTGTTTAGTGAATAAGTTTTTAATGTGTGTCGGGGGGGGGGGGGGGGATTTTAAATTTTCTCACTGTAAGAATAAACTACGAAAAACATGTTTAATAAAAAAAAAGTAAAATGAGATAAAAACTTATTTCCGTTTTAAAAATATACCCAAATAATTTGAATACTTCTTATGTGTTTTATGTGTCTTACACATTTTGATTTCACCTGCTTTGCATTAACACAAACAAACATGAGATTTAAAAAAAAATGTTTTAGTCATTTCTGGTATTAATGGCAACTTCATCCAACTTATGCATTTATATGCATAACCTCTGTGACATTGATTATAACATTTATCTAATATTTATTCTAATATATTCTAATATTCATTCATTCATTCATTTATATTTCAATGCAATTTCCTATAAAACTTTTTTTTCTTGGTTAAAAATGTTGTTCTCGGTTATTAACGTACAATGTCACTGACAATATATCTTAATATATATATATATATATATATATATATATATATCTTAATATATATATATATATATATATATATATATATATATATATATATATATATATATATATTTTATATATATATATATATATATATATATATATTGAGAGAGAGAGAGAGAGAGAGAGAGAGAGAGAGAGAGAGAGAGAGATTTACAACATAAAAAAACTGAATTGGTCCAGCAGGGTGCTAGCATCCTATTTAAATGTTTGTAATAGTGTTACTGATGCTCTTTACTTCCTTCTCTCTGTCTGCAGATGGTTGTGTAGTCAGCTGAATATAATCCCCCATCAGACAGTTATGTAATAAATGTGACAGTCCTTACAGTAAGGCCTCTGTGTCCTCTGGCAGACTGTATGTGAACAAGACTCAGGACAAGAACAAGACCTTTTCTTGATATTTACAGCATTTCATCCACAGACATACCTCCCTTTTATTGCCACCTTACACAATTGTTTTCTATCTAAGCCTCAGCGGCATAAAGTTGTTTTTTTGCTGCATCTTTGACCTCTGCTGTTTGTTTTGGTTCTGTGCGAGCATGCTGTCTGCCCCGCAGAGTGAAACGGTCTTTAATGTCGCCCTGTGGCTCTGTTGTGCAGGACAGGGCATGAAGTGGACCACACACTGCGTTTGATTGACAGTTTAGTCGGCTTCGCAAACATTTTATCCAGCAATAGCAACCGGCAAACTGTTCTTCTTTCTCTTTTTCCCTGCATTTTTCATTCACTCTCTCCCTCCTTTACTCACACTCTTCCTCTGCTCGCTTCAACAGATCGTTTTCATAACCACTTTTCTGAGGTCACAGCTTCGTCTGCAGTAGTCACGCAACCCATTGCCTGCTCAGTCAGCTTTACATGCACACACATACACACACACACTTCACCACAGCAATACTATGCTGCGCTACAGAAGAGCTAGTCTTAAAGAGACAGCGAGCATCTTTCTCCCAGCCTCCATAGCATGTTACAGACTCCGCTCTTTAAGGGTCAGCGGGTCTATTTTTGGCTCCTGGAGCTCGGAGCACTGACACATGGGAAACCTATGCCTGAAGATGTGAGGAAATATACCAGCAGTCTGACCATTTACGTTTTAACCCTTGACTGTACCTATCTTTTACAATTTAATACTGTCTTTGGAATGCAATAAGAATGCTAGTGTGCCAGTTCAAGTAATATCCTGCAATTCCATTACCGGGTAATGCAAGAGTTAATATTACTACTAATGCTGTTTTTTTTTTACCTACAGCACCCTTCTTTGTGCTTAAGCGTTTCTGGTATGGTGATGAAGACTAAATTAATTTTTCCAGCATTCAGAAGACGGAGCCATACATTCTCCTGTCTTGATCAGGAAGGGTTCAGCTGCCACTCCCACCCTTTCATCACCTGAGGCCCCGAGGGGGAAGCTACAGTAACTGGGGTTGACAGGGGGGGAAAGAGGAGAAAATGGTGGGCAGGAAGAACGTAACAGTCACTGATTATGAATGAATTTAAGAGGCCATAGAAACAAAGGGATTATTCATATTAACACTGATGCAAACGGAAACTCGATGAGTGCACAAGTATACCGTTACTGTTACATAAAACAGATGTAGTCATAGTAAAGAGAAACTAAATCTTGTTTAATTTCTAGGGTTTTGCATATCTATTTGGTTTTATGTTTTGTTAAAAAGACATAGTAAAAATTACTATTACATATTTTTCCACTTGGTAAAAAGAAAAAAAAAGAAAAGAAGATTTGTTCACTAAACTGTCTAACAATTGAATTTTATGGTGATACTACTCTACCAAAGATTTTTAAGCCAAAAATAATTGTTACATTTTTCTTCTGGGCCAAACTGACCAAATTTTAAAGCTGATATACATTTTACCTTGCATTCACTCAACACATTTAATTAGACTTTTAAAAGTTTTCGAACTACGATTGCAGCTCCATACTTCCTTCAACCTCTGTTCTAATCTGTATCTACTGTAAAAGACCTAGAGAGCTAGCGTTAGCACGTAGCTTTGTGAAGACAGAGCTTCCCTGTGTTTGGTAAAAAATACCCACTAATATCCATAGCTTAAATATCCCTTGTGTTATTGCTGTATGCAACCAGCCAAGGGTGTATTAACACAAAGAATAAAGATGAGGAAGGCCGCACCTAAAGAGCTTATACAGCCTCTTCCCCATCTAATGATACTCACTGACATCAGCTGGCTTAAAGCGCTTAAAGCACCTTGAATTACCTTGTTGTTGAAGGTGTGCTATGCAAATAAAATTGCATTGTCTTGGCTTATGGAAGGCCACTGTCTTTTTTCCTTTGCTTATAAGACAAAAATGACGATTTGCAAATGTTTTCAGTTGCGAAAAGAACACCCAAAAATGGCCAACAAGCACTAGTAAATCTAGTGGCTATTTATTTTAAGAAAATGTAGTTTGGGTCTGAGTATCAAAATAACAATAAAAATCTATTATTGATAAAATTATTAGAACTCTAACAGTCAATGTGTTATCGTGTTTTTGTAGCTGAAGTACTGATTGTTCGTTTTCTATTTAAAATAAATTAATTAGAATTTCTTGGGATGAAATTTATGTCAGTACTATGATAGGATGAGACTGGTATTTTTTTTCTTCTTTTTTTTTTAAACGTGTCCTGTTTGGCAGTGTGGAGCTCAGAATTGGTGTCTGAGTACCAAGTAGAAGCCCAACAGATTTACTTTCACAAGCGGAGCAGTACAGCTTTTGCTATAGTACTCCACTTGATTTATGTGTGAAAAATCTTTATTATGAATTGCTGGGGGTTTTATTTCCTGATGTTATGGACACGGAGACGGAAAATTAAGGGGAAGAAAGAAAGAAGATGAAGAAGAGAGGTAGGAAACGAAAAGTCTTGAGAGAGGGTGAGTTAAAATATAAGAGAGGAAGGGGAACAAAGAAAACACAGGAAAACATGGAAGTCTGCCTCCATACCCACAGGACGGCAGAGAGAGGGGAAAAAACAAAACAACACTAACCTCGTGAACTAAGAACTACACAACCACATCACACAAAAATGGATATAAAAATACAACAACAATGTCACAGAAAAACTCATGGTACCGATTAATCAAGCTCTAGTAATGATAACCTCAGCCCAAGAATATATCTGTAAACACCAGAGACCCCACATCTATGTGTGTGTGTGAGCATGCTGGTGCAGATAAGGTTTCTCCATAAGAGTGTTCGATAGCTGGTGTGAGCAGGCATCAATCCATCTCCCAGGAATTGATGCAGACATGAAGGAGATCAGAGCCAAGACGTCCAAAGGACCCCCAGAGCCCCAGGCAGACCCGGGCGGGCCGACCGCATCCCCCAAGAGAGGAGCAAAGGAGAACCCCGGGGGAACGTCCAGCGGCTACTATGCAGGGGCCCAGGGGGCAGCAGTGACGAACCCACGGGCCCCGCCAGCAACCAGCCGCGCTAGGGCAGGCCGGTCCATGGACCGGGAGAGCCGGGGCCCAGGGGCGCCCCACCCCCCAGCAGGGACCCGACGAGGGGCCCCCGGCACCGCGGCACGCCACCACCACCCTGGGCCAATCCTCACCGCCACCATCCCAGCGCCCCAACCCTGCCCCACGTCGGGGCGCCCCACCTCTAGCCGCAGCGGATGGACAGCATCCCCAGGCCAAGCTCAGCCAACACCTGGACACCAAGTTGTACCAGCTCCCGAGTCCTGATCCCGCGCGACGCAGAGCGCCAAGACCAGGCATCCAACAAAGGCCAGGGCCGGTCCAACCCACCAATGAACCGACCACGCCCAGGACCCCGACCAGACCACCTGTTCCTCCTCCGGACCCCAACCCCTGATGGCCCGTAGCAAACAGGGGTGTGAGAAGACCCCTGGCCTCTATCCTCCCGCTCGAGTATGGTGTTGATGCGTGTTGTTATAAAGTGCATTTAAAACAGAGGGGTGGGATGTGGGGAAGGCAGCCACACATCCCCCAACCCCCACCCCGAGCCCTTAGTGTCTATATGTGGTTTAACAGTGGGCACCGGCACCAGAGGTGAAGCTGATTGAACCGGTCCCAAAGTCCCTACATGTGTGTCGCATGAAAATATTATAAGTGGGAGTGTCTAAGTTGTATATTAAAATTGGGACCCAGAACGCCACGGGATAGCGAGGAGGGTAACCCCTCCTCGCACCCCAGTGATGTGCCCATGCCCCAAGACCCTATATGAGGGGTAAAGTGATGGAGCGGGTGGACAGAGGTGTTCGGGGATGGGGAGGGAAGGACTGGGAGACAAAATGTCTTCCCAGGGAGCCAGCTCCCCCACTGACCCCAATAGGCACAGCTGTTCACCAGGAACCACCAGGGGAGGGAGGCCATGGCACGTTCAACCCGGGGCCCACGGCCACAGCACCACCAAGCCCCACGGACCCCAAGGCAGTCCCCCAGAAGGAGAACTAAACCCACCCTGACATTCGCTCTACTATCAGAACACAAAAGACACTAGACACCCAGGTTGAGTACGTTCCAGCTAAGTCCAGTGCGAAAAAGGACTGATTAGGCCCAGAAATGCCACCCAGCCGCCGCGACCAGCAGCCAGGCACCCCAACCAGCGACCCCTGGCCAGGACCACAGCTAGGGGGCGCGGCGCCCCAGAGCCTCGAATACCCAGGCCCACCCCAGACCCTACCCAGGCGCAGCACAGCCACCAGGCCAGTAACCCATGTCTGTCAGTGCAACACCGCATGCAGCCATCGAGAGTTACCACCCAAAGCCACCAAAGCCCAACCCCAGGTTGGGGCCACAACGTCCAGCGATCCGCCCAGTGATCCCACCCTCAGCGATGCATAAGGCAATGTGAACCATTAGAACTGACTTTGTGTCCATGGTGACATCATTTAAATCTCCTAACAGGCAAACTGAGGGAGATGGTGGAATGTTACATTTCAGACACTTTGATAAGTCCTCACATATCTGGCACCAAAATTTCTTAACGGGTGGACAGAACCAAAGCGCATGAATATAAGTATCTGGTATATTGCTTGTGCATTGTAAGCAGGTATTAGACGACGTAAAACCCATCCTAAACATCCGTTGACCTGTATAGTGTACTGTATGAAGGATTTTGTATTGTATTAATTGCAAATTAGGATTTTTTGTTATTTTAAAGGTTCTTAAACATATCAGAGACCAGACGTTTTGGTCAAAGCTGGCTGAAAAATCCACCTCTCATTTTGAAATAGGAATGGCTATTGATTCATCTAATGTAGATAAAGTTTTGTATATTTTAAACAGCAATTTGGGGGGGTTTGGGGGGGAGATTAAGAAAATCTAAAACTCTTGCTGGAATTTGTAATTCAACTGTATTGAGCCTAAATTTACCTTTTTAATAATAGATTTAATTTGTTGATATTCTAAGAATTTGTTTTTATCAATTCCATATTGTGTAATTAATGTATTAAATGAGATAAAGTCTGTTCCTTCAAATATGTGTTCCAGGTATTCAATTCCATTGCACCTCCAGTCTGGAAAACGTATCATAAATTTTTTTTGCAAGATGTCGGGGTTATTCCAGATGGGTGTACGTCTGCATGGGATTATTGTGGACTCTGTCATTCTTAGAAACTCCCACCATGCTGTCAGAGAGGAGCTGATATTTATGCTTTTAAAGCATTCATGTCGTTTTATATTTGAGCTAATAAATGGTAGGTCTGAAAGTTTTATCTTATTGCATAGTGTATGTTCTACGTCTATCCAGGACTCATCTAGGTAGCTATGTTTTAATCATCTTGAGATGTATTGGAGCCTGTTGGCTAAGAAATAATGATGGAAGTTTGGTAGATCCAGACCTCCTTTTTCTTTGGTCTTCTGCAGTGTTTTTAAGCTGATACGTGGGGGTTTATCTTTCCAAAGAAATTTAGAGACAGAGGAGTCCAGAGATCTAAACCAGTCTAATGATGGTTTACTTGGGATCATTGAGAATAAGTAGTTGATTCTGGGCAAAACCATCATTTTTATTGAAGCAACCCTTCCCATAAGTGATATGGGTAGGGATTTCCATCTAGCAAGATCATCTTCCACTTTTTTTAAAGTGGGATGTAGTTTAACGTTATTAAATCTGCCAGTCTTGGTGAGACATTGATACCTAAATAGGTAATATTCCCTGACTGCAGTTGTGTATTAGTTGGATTCGGGACAGAACAATTGATGGGAAGAACTGTAGATTTTAACCAATTTATACAATAATCTGAAACGTTTGAGTAAGAGTTTATCAACCAGATTACCTGAGAGAAAGAGGTTTGTGAATGCTGGAGAAAAAGTAATACATCATCTTCATAAAGACTGATTTTATGTTCTATGTTATTGCATTTTATGCCTTTAATATTGTGAGTTTGCCTGATTTCTGCAGCTAGTGTTTCAATAAAAATAGCAAACAGGGAGGGAGAGAGAGGACATCTCTGCCTGGTACCTCTCTGAAAATAAAACCTAGATGATGTTTGGTTATTTGTCCTGACACATGCTGTTGGTGAACTGTATAATATTTTCGACCAGTTTATAAAATAATTTCCAAAGCCAAATTTATGTAAGGTTGCAAATAAGAATTTCCAGTTAACTCTATCAAATGCTTTTTCTGCATCTAGAAATAATATATTAGTTTTAATGTTTTTACAGTAAGAAAAATCTATTAAATCTATTAATCTACGTGAATTTGTGGATGAATGTCTCCCTTTAATAAAACCAGTTTGATCAGGATGTATTATAAGAGAAGTTACTTTCTCTGGAGACTGGTATTTTTACTCAAAGCTATCCCATACTGTGCTATGCCTAATACAAATTATCACAAAAAATGATAACCAATTAAATTTATTTCTAAAACTTCCTCTAAAAACTCCTGAAATATCCTTTACTTATAGTTACTTTCAAATTCAAATAAAATATAAAAAAAAAAAAATGCAATTATTCTACTCCTCCCACCACCATCCAAATGACGTTACATAAACAAATATAAACAAAAAGCCCTCACCACATGCTTCAAAATCCAATATCCAAAGCCTTCCAGTTCTCTAAGAGCTAAAATTGGTTTGGTCAATGAGCCCCGTTTGAATATGTGCCCTAACAGTGTAAATGTTTATGCATAAAAACACACAAACCTTGTTAGATTCAAACGTTATTACCTGCACACGTCCTCTATAATCAAAGCAGACTTTATTGATATTTACCCTAAACACAGTGAGCAATAATTCCTTACCAGTCGGAATGAAAGTTTCCAGCTCATCAAATCTGATGTTTGTGTTTTTTTGTCAAGACATTACCGGCGAGCAAGTGGGGGCCACGAAACGGTCTGAATATGGCCTGGAAATTGACAGAGAGTTTGGCCAGGAGAGGGTTGCATGAGAAGAGGAACGACTTGAAGTAGCAGGGAAGAGAGGTGTGCCAAAACTGAAGGCTCAGGCTTGAAGGCTTTTGGCAGGTGTTTTGTCTCTGCTATCCATCCAGCTGCTGACTACAAACATGGGAGGCATTACAAGAAAATCTATTAGCTGTTTGGACAGACTGTAATCTGAGTGATCTTTTGCTTTGCTGCTTTTACTCATTTCTGCAGGCTGACTGCTAATTAGTTGTTCTTTTACAAGAGTACATTTTATGAAATAAAAAAAAGACAATGTCATCTCTTGGAAAGGGAAAACATAAAATTTAATTTGAGAAGCTTTACTGTAACCTGCAATAAGTTAAACATCAGAATTTGTGATTTTTGTGACTGATTAGTAGGGGTGTAATAAGATATTATTGCACAGGATCACCCAGTTTTATTTCTCCTCAATAAGTCTCACAAAGTCCAATTCGGTTGCTCTCAGTATGTGTTTTCGACTTGAGAAAACTGCATGAGCTATTATTAGAAGCCTCTGATCTTAAGATGAGTTCTTTAAGATTTACAGCCTGTATCTATATAAGTGAGTCTTATTTGGAAGTAAGATAGGACGTAGTTCTTGAGTAGACCTGTTGTGTTGACAGAGTTGACTAAGAAAGACTGCTGGCCTAGCAAGCAACATTTGGTTGCAAGAGTGTTGAAGAAGCTTCCATTACCTTTTAAATCATTTATCTGCTCACACTGTGGGGTGCTCGGTAAAAATAAAAAACATTGACTAAAAAGAGACAACCAATTTTGTGAGAATTGTAAGAATACTGTGACAAGCTGTAACCTGCCAATGATGCTAAAATTGGCTTGCGTTTCGGAGCTTCTTGTTGGCATGGTTTCAGATTAAGACTAAGAGACTGAGACTCAAACTCCAGCTGCAGTTAAGTCTCAGAAAGAAAAAAAGCCCTAAATATTTACAACTTGACTTGGACTCAGCAGCCAATACTCGAGTCTCTTTCCCAACTATTATCCCATACAATCAGAAGAAAAGCAAGTTACCACTTTTTTCTCCCTGTTATGCTAGAAGCTTGATTCAGTACAAAAATACTTTTGGCTTATCAAAGTAAAATCAGTTCCCGTTCAGTTCATACAGAAATTCAACCCTCTCTGTTGTGATTTATTGCGCACCCTCAAACTAGTTTACAAAAGTTTAAAACGTAGCTTCAAAAAATAGTTTTCTAATTATCCCTGTGAGTCAGAGTGAGAAGCAGAACATCCTTTAAGCCATATTTAGTGCAATATATAATGAAGCAGTGGACAAAAAGACAAGGATTAATAGATGTTAAGTACGGTATTGCAAAAAGCAAAAATGGCACTTTGACTCATTCAGTCATACAAAACTAACGTGTTTATCTATATTATTTTTTTCTTCAAGCATTAATGGGTATGAATATTTTTTACAGGGTAAATACGCTTGATCAGTTTTCGAAATAATTTAAAGCAGCTTGTAACTGTTTTTTGTTTCTTGAATCAAACGTTATGAAATTAAGTTGGTAGTTGAATGCATTTCTAATCAATATGAATGTAGTGGTGTAAGCAAACTAGAGGGAGTGCAATTGGAGGAAAATGTATTTCTCAGACTTGACTTGGCCTTAAGATGAAAGACCTATGGCTTGACTTGGACTTGGGAGAGATAACTTGTGAACATCTCTGCCTATCAGTGCTAAACTAAAGGATATAAAATATGTATATAGCTAACACTGGAAGTGGATGATTCTATGCTGTAGAGAGATTCATTAAAATTGAGATTCATGTCCTAATTATTCTGTTCGTGAAAACACAAAACATTTACATTTCAATACTTATTCGGAATTAGGAAACAATTTATATGCCACAATATATGGACCTGTCAAATTCTACACTGTTTACATACTTTTTTATATCTGCACACACAAAAACGGGAATCCGTAGTTTACTCCAAGTATTACAATAACTTTGTCTAGTTTTGTTCCTGTGATCCCACAATCACGAATCGTCTCCCCTCCTGAGCTGGATGCATCGTTCCCTACTGATTAGCAGATAAAAATACATGCAGTCTTTCTTCAGACAACTTTTAGCTTCTGGAAAATCAGCAGCATAATTAACTGTCTACTGCAACAGCCTCAACGCCATCAGCGATCACATGGCTCTGCCAATTAGGTCAAGCTCGAGCCTTTTCTACATGAATTGGCCCATCTGACATTTTTATAACAATGTTGATCCAACAGTAGAGAGATGGGGAATTGGTGTTGTGATGGTCCAATGAATTATGCAAGCTTGTTTTTATTTTTTTTTCCCCTCCTTCTCCGTGCTTTTATTTCAGACAGCTTCTGTTTAGCTCACAACCCCCATTGACCTTTTTAAAGCACGGCGCTCCGTTCAAATTATTCATGGTGTTAAGGCTGGCATGACATGTTGACCTCATTGCAGATTCTTCCTTTGCTGCGTATCTCCTAATCAGAGACATTTCACAAAAGTAGTTGAGAGCTGAGTGGAGTTAAGCGAGAAAAAGCTTGGTGGCTAAAATAGAAATAAAGTAAACAGAGTGAGTCAAAAGGGAGAGGGGGAAGCAAGCTGAAGCAACAACAGACGCGGTCAGGTTGGGGTTGCCCGACACTTGACTCTAAGGCAGTGTTTCTCAAACTTTTTTTTATCATTCCCCACTTTGGACAAAGGAGCATACACAAGCGCCCCCCTGCTTTTATCGCCCCAACAGAATGGTGACCACGCCTGATTTTTTAAGTGTTTTATTTATTTAAATAGCCGAGTTAGTCTACAAGTTTTTAAGGGTATAAATTAGTTGGAAAAAGGGGTTGCGCACTGTTATAAAACAGGCTCAGAAATATATGCTGTCAGTAGTTGCTACATGTAGAACTTCAGCTCATATTTGGAGGAAATAAAAGTTGTAGTTTTATCAAATTTACAAAGCTTTCAAAAGTACAAAATAAAAAAATAAAATTAAAGAGCAAGATACTCATCCCTGTATTTCCTCCGTGGTTGACCGTGTGACTTCTCTGACTCTGAAACGTTCCCTGATCTTTTTAGATATTTGTACATTTTGTAGATGGAATCTCTGATAATGTGGCTACTTCAGCTTGTTTTGTTCTGCTGCGATATATTCCAACGTCAAACTCCCAGCTCGATGTTCCAGGTCCCGGTTCTGTTTACAATGATGATCACAATTGCTAATTTTTTTGAGTGTGTTTAATTTTGTGAGAGGGGGAAGCTGGTTGATTTAATTTACAGTGCAGTGAAACATTCACAACGACAGAATCTAGGGGGGAAAAACTATTTAAATCCCATCGATGTCACGCCCCACCTGCAATACCTCTGCGCCCCACTAGTGGGGCTCGCCCTATAGTTTGAGAAACACTGCTCTAAGGTGTTGCGGCTCTACAAAATAATGGGATTGAGGGAGATTAGCAAGCTTGAGAATAGGAAAACAAAACAAAGGACGAGTCATTGGTGCCATCCACTGTAGAAGAGACTTTAGCTTGTGTTAAATATTAGTTTGTCCTTGATCTCTGACACTTTTACAAGATTACAAGATTATTAGCTTTACACATTTTTGAGGTTTTGCAAAGATTAGGAGATGTTTAGTAAACAACAAGCGTAACAATTGTGAACCATATTGTGGTGTTTGGAGTTGTTTTCCACAAAAGGTGACAAATCATTTTTTTAAATGGTAAGAGTTTGCATGATAACTATATTGTAAATATGATCTGTAAGGGATTCCGAAGGAACCCACCAATGACATCAGTTCAAGATAGAAACGCAGGCAGACTCAGTATTTGGAGCTCCTGAGCACGCGCGAGACTGAAGATTTCTAAAAGTATCGCCACATTGTCATGCCTGAGACATGTGAGCGGGCGTGGCATCTACGCCCTTAACTCGTTTAGGGACACGTTGAGGTAATTTTCCCCGGGTTTACACAACATTGCGTGACAAGGGGATGGGTATCTGGTGGATCCAATTGCCCTCTATGAGGGCGGGTAGTGCCTTCATGAATGTGGCCTTTGAATGGCGAGAGGCCAGTAGACATCCAGAGAGCCTGTACTTTAATGTATGTGGGAAATGGGCCTGATGCGACTTCAAAAGGCCACAAAGATGTTATTATGCCATCCCCCCAACCTATTTTTTTTCTTCTGAGTCACAAGGAGTCTCGGAGTCTCCACTGATCTGTGTTTTTCCATTATTTTACACATGGAATGGCTTGGACAAATTCCTGTTTTTACTTTAGTTGATCAATCGCTCTCAGAGAGATAAAAATTGAATTACTGTGATCTCTCTTGGCCAGAGTGCTTTAATATCATTTATTCTATTGAGCAAAATAACCTTTAAAAATACTGGGCATTAAAAGCACATGGATTTTACGGAGTTTAATGGAGAAATTGTATTTGTTTTTTTAAAAGTTAATAAGGACAATTTGAAGAGATGGAATGGGGGAATAAAATAGGTAATTTCGTCCTTTTGCAAACTGGTACTTCCATTTTGAACCAATGCCATTATTTTTCTGTTTTGGAAATATGTATTTAACTATTGCATATCAGTTTATTTCTCTTGGTATTGAAGTATTTTGGGTTATTTCTGAGGACAAATATCTTCAAATCTTACATATAATTTCATTTAAAGGTGCATTATAATCAACATATTTTAATTTAAGCCTTATTTCCATTGATTCTTATCCCGGTTGGGGCAAGCTTACTCTTATGAAATATAAAAGATATGAGTGAGCTACTGCTAGTATATACTATTTATTAGAGAAGCATAACCACATTTCATTAAACTATGTTTGGTCATAGAAAATCAAATTCAGTTCTATTCATTTATATAGCGCCAATTCACAACAATTGTCATCTCAAGGCACTTTACAAAAAGAAAACAACCCTTACATTCACTCCAATCATATAGACAGATTCCAAGCCAAATACATACATTCCAAATTCATCCTTCGATATTTAAAATGACTGATTGTCGAAGCAAATATGAAACCTTCCTACAGAGGGTACAAAGTAATACACAGATACATACATGTGTAAATAGAATATGGCTTTACCAGCTTTGCACATACAGACCTAATTCTTTCCCCCCTTGCAAATAACCCTGAGGCCAAACATTCTTAGTTGGAATTAGGGCTAGACTTTGACTAGGCCGTTCTAACACATGAATATGTTTTGATCTAATCCATGCCCTACATTTAGGCCCCGTTTACACGAAGGAAAAACGCAGATATTTCCCTGCGGTTTAGCCTCTCATTTACTCGAAAACCCAGTTTTTTATCACAGAAAACGATTATTTCTAAAAACTCCAGCCAAAGCGGAGATTTGCGTTTTCTCTGTTTTAAGTGTTTGCATGTGGACAGAAATAACCGGAGTTTTCAGCTCTGCAACGTCACTTTCCACGACAAAAATGCTCCGACATCACTTGTGCGACCTGTGTTTACACTCAGAAACAGCATTTATGCCCTCAGAGATGTGTTGTAGAAGTTAGAACACAGAAAGTTACTCTGAGTGGATAGGATTTGGGGGACCTACTGCCCCCTAGAAGGTTTGGCATGTCTATGAATGTGCTTAACAACACACTTATGCGGTTAG